>JANHAO010008696.1:0-19027 GCA_026873985.1 Saraca asoca | reverse complement strand
GCCACCTTGCAAAGTCTGAACTGACGGAGGTAATGTTTCTTCCGCAAGGGACAAGCTGAAGGGAAGATCAACCCGAGTTGAAGTCAGAGGAAAAAGCGAAACTGTTGGGGCAGGCCTTTGAGGAACTAGGGAAGAGGAAGGGCGATCAGTGCGGGTATTGGCAACCCGTTTGCGCCTGAGAGGGGGCTCGATGAGGTTAACTTGACCCATGTCAACTTCTTCACCAAAATTTGCCAGGGAGACCTCCCTTACACTGCGAACCCCAATGTCATGCGAACTAATAAGCGCAATACCCAAGGGAGGTGAAAGTCCGTATGTCCACAGGAGATCCTCGTTAAACTTCGAACTGCTCGAGGAAGTGTCAGGAATGGATAGCTGTTCCAAAATCTCAGTCTCCTCGACATTTAAGTCCGACCTCTCCTTTTGTACACCTTCTGCAGTAAAAAAGAAGAAGAAGAAGTGTCAGATGGAGTAAAAAGATTAAAAAAAAAAAAGAGAGCAATAACGAACGAAGAGAAAACAGCTAAAGGGGTTAACTCTCCCTCCGGTTCACTAGCCTGGATCAATCGCAAAGGGAAAGTTTCGAAGGTGGCGCAATGATGGGCAAGACGCAAAGAACCAGCGGGTCTTATAAGGACCAACATTTGATTTTCCTTGAGCCTCCCCCTGAGGTAATGCCTTTTTATATCTCGAAGAACGAGGTGACAAATAGTAAAAGCCCTCCCACCGATCGAAACTTTTGGTCTAGTAAAGGAAGCACAGAACCCGCGCACTAGGGGGAGGAAGACCGTTTTGAAAATGAATGAGGGCAAAGAAAATCAAAGAAGAATAAGCATTGGGTATTAGCTGTGTCGGGGCGAGCCCTAACTCATTCAAAAAATCTATAACAAATGATGGAACTGGGAATCAGAAACCCATGTTTAGGTGGTGGATGTTGATAGCCATGAATCTTGGCGGAGGATGTGTGGCATGATCCGCGGAGGATGGAACTAACACGCAACAACCCCTCGAAAAGAAATACGCCTCCGTAATTCTGCCCATTTCTTTAGGTCTGATAGAGGAAGGGAAGTGGTTAAAGAGGGAAGCAGTTCCATCCCCCACTGGCTCCCCACGGGCTTCAAATCTACTCGCTACCTCGCCACTTTGGGAAATTGTATCCCACGTGCGAAGTTCCTCCTCACTCCCTTTGATCTCAGTATCCTCGCTAACTATTAGATGGTGACGACGTCTAGAAGGCTGAGACATCTATAAAAGAAAAAAAGAAGAAAGGGAAAATTAGGTTTCAGGCAAGAAAACCTAGAAATCCAGGAACCATTCAATCTAAGAGGTATGCAACACTACCCCCAATATAGACTAGAAAATATAAAAAGGGGGGAAAGAAGAAAAACCCTTGAAGGAAAACCCCTAGAGTCCTCGAAATTCGACCTTGTCACCGACGCCCGACATCTTAACCGTAGTCAACAGAACGGGTGAAAACCCTCTCGAATCGCCATTTCTTACCGAAGGCAAGGGCATTCACAAAGCTCTCAAAATGAAAAATATATATAATACAACAAAATGAGAATAAAGACTCACCTTAATGCTTGAAAAATGATTCGAGAACTTGAGCAGTGATTGGAAAGCTGCAATCTAAGGGCTGGTCTGGTGACATCGGCAAAATGAGATAGAATTTCACGAACGGGGATGATAACTGGCCTATGAATGAAGAAAGGAAGGAACAAAGATGAGATAATGACCAAAAAGAGGGAGCCCTCTGATTTTAAAATCAAATAAATCCTATCGTTGGATGAAAGAACCCTTCACCTGACCTATAATCCGACGGACTGGCGCACATTAAGCATTTAATGCGAAAGCCTACCAGTTGAGCATGAATAATCATTACGTTGATTGCGAAAATCAAAGAACCGCATCAGGATACCCTTTTTAAATTCTTAGCAAAAAATGAGAAGGCAGGTCCCCTGCAGCTAACTTCTGCTCAGATCACGATCTTAAAGACAAAACAAAGAAACCCCGTCCACCACTGAATAAGCTCGGACACACCTAGTGCATGAGCATTAAGCCTCCAGAGCTCTCATCCGAATAGCTCGGGCACACCTGGTGTGTAAGCACTAAGCCTCCAGAGCTCTCATCCGAATAAGCTCGGGCACACCTGGTGCGTAAGCACTAAGCCTTCAGAGCTCTCATTCGAATAGCTCGGGCACACCTAGTGCATAAGCACTAAGCCTCCAGACCTCTCATCCGAATAAGCTCGGGCACACCTGGTGCATAAGCACTAAGCCTTCAGAGCTCTCATCCGAACAGCTTGGGCACACCTGGTGCATAAGCACTAAGCCTCCAGAGCTCTCATCCGTATAAGCTTGGGCACACCTGGTGTGTAAGCACTAAGCCTCCAGAGCTCTCATCTGAATAGCTCGGGCACACCTGGTGCATAAGCACTAAGCCTCTAGGACTCAGCCTGCCTCCTGAGCACCTGTAAGATGCACGAACATTGAGTAATACGTGTTGTTAGCTGACTATAGCTATCACGAGGGCATGTTGGCAACCTTTGATCAGATCGAGCTACTAGAACAGTACCCCCTTTTTTTTAAAAGTACATTGGAGCTCCCAGCTTGCGTAGGCAAACTACGAGCTGAAGGGCTGATGTTGTGGGGATTTCCTTATAATAAGGGCCCAAGAAGCGAAAGGCCGAGAAATAAAAGGAGTAGCCCAAGCTCGAACGAGGCTTCCAGGGACTTCGTGGTAGACAAGACTGTTGCTAGCTCTAAATGGCGAGGACACCAGCGAGTTCCTCCCACTCCAACGTTTGGGAATCAATCAAAAGCTTGATAGGCGCCGCCTAAAGGACTTTGATAGCCCATAGCCCCCCAAGGATCCAACAATGATTTGCCCAGCATTTATTGCTTGTCGTCTAAACATTTAATGCTAGCACAGATGTAATTATAGTTGTATTAGAATAAACTATTATTGTCTATCATAAGCTCCCCCATATAAAAGGGAAAGAAAGTAATCTGTGACCGTAAGTTCTCCCTTCTTAAAGAAAACAATACAACTCACCGTGGACGTAGGAGTCTTGCAGACTTTGGCCGAACCACGATAAAAACTCTTTCTTGTTCTACTCTCTTGCCTCTTCTGAATCTCACCGCAATTTGTACGAGTTATCCCATAGAGCAACAGCTCGATTTCATGAACCCCTTTTGACCGATTATCAAAATCGACTGTCAACAGTTTACTTGTAGTTCATCGAGTAAATATAAGGGAAATATTCTTTTTGTTATCATGTGAATGCATTATACATATATAATGTTATGAGATGCATAATATGCAGATGAATACAGTTACTAGATTTATAGTAATGAATATTCCTGAGAAAAAAGATGAAAACTTTCTGAATTTATAATGTTATAAGATTGCAACTATAATGTCTCAAAAGTATTATTCATTCCTTAAACTAATACAGAAAGGTCACAAGAAAACTAGCATGAGCACATTGCAAAAATATCCCTAAGAAAAAAGATAAAAACTTACAATTAAAGAAATTTCTTTATAGAAAAAAGCATTATTCATTCCTTAAACTAATACAAAAATATCACAAGAAAGCTAGCATGAGCACACTACATTTACCAATATGTGTACAGTTATATGTTATGAGTTGTGCAGGTATGCAGGTGCATAGTTTTGTGATATGGAATATATAGGTATGTAGGTGCACAATCCCTATATCTTGACATTTATTTCCTTTTTTTTTTTTTTTGTATTTGTTGCTTAAATTATGGTATTCCCTATTATTGGAGTATCTTGTCTATATAAGTTAAGTATCTGTGAAAATATGCATAATTTGAATGTCTCGTTCCTGATGCTTATTGCTTAGGCATTATATGTATGGAATTTTGTTTTCTTTTTTTCTTTCTTATACCAATTTTAAATAGTTAGTTATTTTAAATCATTTTATGAACTTTTTACAGATTCTAGGTAGCACTTTGGCAACTTGGTTTTATTTGGATAATTTTATACTACAATTCTACTTTCTGAGAGTACTAAGATTTTACAAAATAAAATAAATACAAACTTTTTTTTATTACAAAAGTCATTTTTAACATTACAGGATGGCTTCTTTTTTTTTTCCTTTATAAATGCTCTAACCTTTTTACAAACTGGAGATCACAAAATCCTAGCCAAAACATCCCAATATCTTTAAACCTATTGTGGTCAACAAGCAAAAACCACCTAGTTTTCAATAGCAAAAACACTAGAATTAAAATCATGGCATTAATAAACCCCAATGCAACCTAATACAACTTCTTTCTATATTGCAACACATTAATCCTTCACAACAATCTTTGGATCACCATTGCTTTGTGATTTGCAACCTAAGGGTCATGCTAAGCAAAAAAAAAAAAACGCAGTCATTCTTACCCTTGTAACATCCATAAAATTGACAACTAGGATTCTGCTTTATCCAAGAAGTAAACAAGTTATCCTTTTCATCAATGTTGCGTATCTTCCAACTTTTACCCTCCAAATTAGACACTTCACACGCTTCATTTTCTCCACCCACTATAACACATTTCTTGGCTTCAATCTCCACAAGTAAAATAATTGAAATTAACCCTGGTTCATCGGAAAAAGAGATATGATAGAAAGAATGAAAGTTTCAATTAACAATAGACCCAACTTATTTCTCATTCCCAGAGCCAATGTGAAAGCTAGTGTAGACCTAACTTATTTCCCATTCCCAAAGCTAACATGAGAGCCAATGTAGATGACTAATTGCCATGTAAACTTCTCAATTCGGCATCAATCAAAGATTAGTCAAATAGACCTAATTTGAGCTAATTTCAATTTTAAGAGGACCAAAATCAAATATTATTTTTAAAGGATATCAAATATGCCCAATTTTCATTTTATGGATCAAAATTATAATTAAACTTAAAATATAACTGTACTCAACTGGAAAATCCTTTTAGAGAGACGTGTCAAACGTTCATAGATGTAGTATATATAACTCATAGGTATTGAACTCTTCACCTCATTTATAAATTAAATTCACCTACTTGAAAAACATTTTTATAAAGTGACTGTGGCTGAGTTTTCCATCATAATCTTTTAATCTCACCAAATGCTTGACGTAGGATAACTTCTAAAATCCAAAGAGCATTAGAACGAAGCGAGACAATGCAAGGATTCTTTGTACTTTCCAAATTATATTTACAGATAGAATAATCTACACAACATAAAATCTGACTCTAATTAACATCAAGCCTTTCAACGATTTGTTATCCCTAAATAGATGAAAATTGATAAGATGATTTACATTATGATCCTAAACCTAATTCTCTTACTCTAGACAAACAAAGGAAATGGATTTTTCACAACTATCAGCACGGCACTAAGATGACCTAAGCTAATTACATGATATGATCAAACTTTGGATGATGGCACATACACATACAAGTATGATTTGAAATTAGTCCCATGAGCATGGATCAGCGAATAGATCTAGTTTAAACCTGCCAGAATAGGCTTCCAAAATCTGATTCTCCAACTAACAAATAAGTTCCGATGCAGGTTCATGGTCTCACCACTAATCACCTTCGCCTTGCCACATTAGTGTGATGGTGGGCTTTACTATCAATTTGTATCCTGTCAGCATACATGGGAAGGCGAATTATCTCATATATTTCATTCAACAAGATATCCTGCGTTATATTGTCCCTTATGCTTCGCATCACCTGTAACCAATAAAGCAAATGATTCAAAGTTAAGCACTGACTGGAGGAGGAGAAGCAAACCAAAGGAACTGGCATAGGACCTTCTCGTAAGTATTAATATCATTTGGGGTTAATTTATCCGTCCTGACTCGCATGCACACCCATTCTTGTTCTTCAGAATCCCAAGAACACTCTATGATCTTTCCAGAATAAAGCAAAGGATCTGAACCATCTGTAGAGTTTTTGAGTTTTCAGCAAGCAATTGCAACGGGGGCATAGAAGCATAATTAACATTAAAAGAAAAAAAAAGGGACTAACAAAATCATGTACTTTGTAGTATTATTGAAGCATTATCCCAAACAATTGCTAGCAATTATTTCTTCTCCTACCCACTATTCATGGCAGGTGCCAGGAAAAGGTACTAAAATATGAGAACAAATAATCTGAAAACACTATTGGCATGCTAACATGCCCCACATAGATATAAATAAGGCCATGACTTGACCCTTCACTGTTTTCAGATATAATTGCATTCCCATATAAGATGAGCAAGCTTCCATACTTAATTCATGGCAGGCGCCAGAAAAAGGTACTAAAATATGAGAATAGATAATCTGAAAACTATATTGGCATGCTAACATGCCCCAGATAGATATAAATATGGCCATGACTTGACCCTTCACTGTTCTCAGATATAATAGCATTCCCATATAAGATGAGCAAGCTTCCATACTTAATTCATGCAGATCATATTATCGGAACATAAAGAGTAGGAGTGCTATCAAGAAATAAAGATCTGCCTCACCTCTAAATGCAACCCTATTCCCTTCCATGAGTTTCTTCTTTCCTCGTTCAAAGAGAAAAAGTAGTTGACGATCATCATCAATCTGTCCACATAGCATGAGCATTCAGAAATTAGGGGGCTATATCAGCGGTAAACTTAAATGAACAAGGATAAGTAAAGCAGAAGACATCAAGAGCAATCTCACAACATAAAATATGATAACTTGATGATACAACCTCAAAGAGGAAATCAACTGAATTCATCTCGGGGTATTTCCACTTTAAGAGCCCTTCATGAGTGCGAGGTACATAAGGATCGTCCCAACCCTGTCAATTAGTATATTCATGCATAGAAAAAAGAGAGATAAGCACCCTAATACAAGGGGAACAAAAAAGTAATACTCGGGTTCATGCTGCATATGTTGCAGTAGTGTGTAGATGTTAACTTGTGAGACAGTTGATGGAATCAAAGCACCGATCCTAAAAGATCTTAAACCATATGATCTTAAAACTCATTTGCTTGACAATGGGCAGAAACAAGTTATTGAACTTGTCAAATGAGATGATCTTGACAACATTTTTTTTAAAAGGAAGAACTAATTTATGTTCAGTACATTAACGGTAATCCAAAACCACCTGAAATATAAGACCATCTGCAGCATGTGAGAGTCTAGGAATAAACTCTTTTAAGAGCTTCGTGACAGTAGAGAGTAACCAAAAATCTTTCCTCCTCACCTGATCAACATATCAAGTAAAATCAATAGCTAACTGAACAGGAAAAAGAAATGAAGCTTGCACTGTGCTCGGTTATAGCTGCATACCCTGAATGGTTCTAGGTCATATCTATAATATGGATTTCTGCTCTGGTATACATTGTGCCGTTCCTGATTCCTAGGCTCAATCACTTCTTTCTCCAGCATCTTCCACCGTTCATAGAAAGGTCGCTGCACCAAATTTAGGCCAGTAATCATACAATGGCAAGTGCACTTTGTACCAAAAGAGCAATAAAAACAAGAAAACACCAACTTTAGAGTAGAGGATGCAAACATAGATAGTTTTCATTTTACTAAAATCTGTGCATCATATGTTCAAGGTAAGGGCAACAAGTGATTTCCATCTTTCTTGTAGTATGAATCAATATAAAGTCATAACCAAAATGAGTACATGCAGATTAATTTTTAAATCTTATCAAACAAACCTCAATTACGGATACTGAATTAACTGCCATCAGATCATATATAAGGTATCTCCTCTCCTGCTTCTGGGAATCTGGCAATGTATCAATAATCATCTCCCCATCCAATAATGTATAGTGGTGGGTCTTATCAGCCAAACCCTTGCATGTGAAAGACAAAAATGTCAGTTTGTACATCATCAAGTTAAAATGGTTCTAACAGCCATTATCAGGAGCTTCCTATATAATATACACACATACATCATTTGTTCCCCTGCAAGGAAACCTCATTTGGACCCTTCGAAAATTGAAACTTCTATCAACCAAGTAACATCCATCCATAGTTATTAGCATCATATATCTTGTTCCATCAGCTTTCCATGTCGCATAATAATACCGCTGTCGTAACAACTGCAACTTATCCCTGCACGCCAAGGTAATTAAATTTAATATAGAAATAGTAAGAAACAAGGTCTTAAACATAACTCCTGTACAGTAATTAACTAATACAGTTACTATATCTACAAAACCTTGGATCTAGATGGAATTATGGACAAACCAATCCAGGATGGGGAAAGAAATCTTATTTATTGGTACCAAACACAAGCAACCTGAACTTATTGACAAGCTCAGATTCATATAAAACCTCCAAACCAACAATACAGACTCTGCATCATCTTAGGAAAACAAAAATGATTGACTCCCTCCTGGACCTTCCCCTAGAATACAAATAGAAAAGAAAAAAAATACTCTAAAATGACTTTGTTAGTAAATTAGAATCAGTTATAGTCTTGGATATGACTCTCAGAACAATGGTCTCCATTTGCAGCTTACAACAATGCTAGGATGTAGGAAAATAATAAGGGCAAAATATGGACATGACAATTCTTATTTTATAAGAGTATAGAAGCATTTGTGGAACCTTTTCAGCACCATCTTCACAAGTCATGGGAGTTAGATAGGACTAACCATACAGTGCTTACTTATCAAAATTCACCTTAGCTTAAGACCTTAATGATCAGAATAAATTTTAGGATTTATTCCTCATTAATAAGCATAAATCATACTTCTTAGACATAAAAAGAAAGATAAATAAAAACAAAATACAAATAAGCATCGCAATGCTGTCCACCAAGAACATAGTCATTCAATGAATCACATCACAAAAGCTCAATGCATAAAAATACAGGATTCACAGAACTAGCTCCCTGATTTTAATACTTAAATAATATAAAAATACCACAACAAATATATACATGAATTAGATAAGTCAAACCTGTTAAGAGATACCGGGTGTGACCCAGGAAATTGGGTGCCTCTTGCCTGCATATTAAGAACCAGTAAATTGCCTATGACAGGTATAAGGAGTGCATGAAAAAGGTGGATCATCAGAAATAGAGGGGAAAGTAAAAGGCATAGTGGTGACTATCTAGCAACACAAAGACATCATATCCTCATTGACAATATAATTGAATAACTATGCAAATGTGAAATAGTTAAGAATGACACCATACAATTTCAATATCAATGACTCCTCATCTCAAAGGAAGTCTAACCATTCTGTAAATTTTGTTCTGTGTAGTTTTGCTTTATGCTTCATTTATCAAATTCTAGCTCTTTTTTTTATTTTTTATTTCCATTTTGCAGGTTCTCCATCTCTTTTTTTTTATAATGTTTCTTCCTCAATGAAAATATTCTTGTTTTATAACTTCTTTTTTTAAAAAAATAAAAAATAAAAAAAGGGGAGTACCATTGACTATGTCTCAGAGGAAGAGTAACTAGTATCGTACCCAACATGTGTACAGGAAAATGAAAATTGGTAGAATTTTTAAGATACAGTCACAGCTACATATATTATATTAGAAATATTTAACATACATATACACACAACCATATAATTATGAAAAAGGAGAAATTTAAGAGCAGATTCAAAACAGAAAGGAGGAAAATGATGAATAAGTTATAGGCATGAGAAATTGAGGGGCTATTAAATATTTCAGGACCCTTGGTGCTTCATAGCTAGCCAATAAATTCACACATAGAACAAAACTGTTTAGAGCGCTTACCCCAATAGCCAGTTTGAGAATTTGATAGCAGAACTGCCGGAATGCATCTTGCTGATCGCTTGGTATCTCATCTCCCAAAACATCATCATTTGTCATTATTGCATCTGTCTCATGGTTCTCCTGAGAGCAGTAGAAACATATCAAGATTTAAAATATCGCACATACTGCATTCACTAATTCCAAATGAATGGTACCAATTAAAACATTACATATCACTGGCTTAACCTTTTTCAAATGAAATTACTATGAATGTAGCTTCAAAATGTTATAAAGTAGCAGAAGATATACTAGCCAGACCCAAATTTAAGACATAAAGACTTAACAGTCAAAAATCTCTTTAACAGTCATCAAAAAGTACAAGCCATCAGCTCTATGGCCCACAGCTTCAAGGCATTTCTAGTTCACCTTGTGAAGAGTTTTAGAAAAATCTAGTAAGAGAAACTGCTATGTAAGGAATAACTGGATAACTTTCAAATCAATTCGTTCGCAATGTCAATTATCAAAGATATCCACAAACTACAATACAGTAAAATCACTGATATACAAATATCCCAGCTTCAAATTTTAACTTCTGAAATAACATACTAACAGACAATTAAACACTGATGCATGATAAGCAGATATGAACATTTAGCATTCATCCCCTGCTTACATTGACCTCAATGTAGCTGTGTAAAACAAAATAGAACAGTTTATGGTAGTCTTAAGAAAAGTAATTAATTTTCATTTGAATGGAAAATTAAGCCTCAAGAACCCCCAAACTAGGATGCCATTGTGACAAATGACTCAAACTAGTAACAAAATTAAGAACTTTAACAGGAAAAACACTAAAGCTATGAAGCGACTTGCTAATAAATAAGTATCACAAGGTATAATGCAGTCAATGAACAAAATTAAACTTCATCACGGTTAATGTTACTTAGTCACATTTAATGCCAGTGTTCCCATCCTTAGTGAAGAAGAATGGGAGAGTTGACTGCTAGAAGAATCTTGACTTTCATTCATGAAGGACAACAAAAATAATGATGACCAGAAAATGAGTCTTAGTCACTAGAAAATTCCTAAGCACAGAAGAAGGCGAAATCTTCAGTCATTGCCAGAACCATGTGCTCAATTCATAGGTAATGTGTGCAGAAGCTTTCCAGAGTTGACAAGTTGGCATAGTTTTGACTCCTACTAGGATGACAAAGGGAAGTGAGCAGCCTTTTCAGGCCAATTAGACTGCACAAAAAGGATAGATGTTCTAACGTTCAATTATACCTACCAGATGTGTCAATGAACCAGACTTAGGATGACTTTAAGCTTTGGAACTGAGTCATTAAGTTGAACAGGAAAGAGAGGTGAAAGACTTCAAGAAAGGCAAATAGGCTAGGTATGTCAGACCTTTTATTACACATGTTGTTTTCAAAAAGTCATTCTGTAAGTAGAAGATAATGGTAAAAGCCAAAACATCAAAATTCACTTTGTAAATGATCTGTACATGCAAAGGAGGGCCTGGTACTCTGTCATCGTCATCATCATCTGGTACTGCTTCACCATTGAGATCAAATTCAGAAGATCTTTTCCAATCTGGGATAGGAGGACAAACTACTTTTTCAGGCTTCTTTTCATGATAAAATGCATATAATGCATCAATGTAGTCAGGCTTGTAAATTCCTGGAGGGCGTGCTTCTGCAAAGATTTTTATTGCCTGCAGAATAGGCAAAGAAACAAAATAAATATTTAACAAATTCAAGCAATATCTTCCTCAAAAAATAGATAAATAGGGCCAAAAGAAAGAAAGAATGATAAGGTAACTCCACAAAACTGACCTGAGTGACAGACATTGACATGGTGCGCAAAAGATAATGGATGATCATGTATCCTGTACGGTTATGCCCATGTGTACAATGGACAAGTATATACTTCTTTGAGTGTTTTTGGCGTGATAGAAATTGTGTAACCTGGAACAAAAACGAGTCACATCCATGCATAATTTTTTTCAAACTGTTAACAAAACTCTTTTCCTCCAACAAGTGGGGAAAAAGTTAGTGCTTTTTCCCTAGAGAGGCTAAGCAATCACAAAATTATATTCAATTCTTTTCCAGAAATTCTCACACATGCTCAAACAATGGTTAGGGGCATGCAACCACATTCAAGGCATAAGAATATTTAATATATGAAACATCCAAACTAATTAACTAAGGTAATTTAAAAAAAGGAAAGATCAAAATAATAGTCATAACACTATAACTAATTTCTAGGCATCAAATATATATAAGAGCATCAACTTCACTTTTTAGTCAATCAAGGAAAAAATTTGCTTATAAAAGAATTTTAGTAAACAAAATATAAATTCAGCGCATCAAATAAAAAACTTCAGAAAGTATTCAGAACCCTCTCTCTACCCCTTTTTCAGAGCATGTCAGTAAGGTAATAGATATGTTTATTCATGTAAGAAACAAATACTTTCTTCCAATAAAAAGGAAAAAAAAAAATGCCATGCATTTCAAATAACTGAGGGAAACTAGAAGAATACAGTTAAAGAAAGAAACAAACCTCATAGACAAACTGATTCACAGATAAATTATCGGGTACAGAATCACGCCCCTTGCATTGAATCTAAACCACAAAAATGATCTTAGAATACAAGGACAGAAATGGGGATTATAATTTCAAGACAACATTAGAAAACCCCGAGCTGATGCACAGAAGTTGCCCAGTACAAACCTTAACATGCTTGATACCCTCTTTCTTTAGATCTAACACTGAATAGTATCGAGAAGTATTTGTCAAATCAATTACCAAACCTAGCTGCAAAGCAAAAGAAGAAAACAAAATAGCATTAGAAATGACAGAAAAGAGAGGATTTTTTCTTGGAAAATGAGCATTTTATTTCTTTGGATATTGCTGCTGAAGACAGGCAACACAAATGCTGTAAACAGATGGATATCCTAACAACCCCCTCCCCAAGTATCGGCAATTTTACATTTAGGTGAGTCCTACTCTTAAAATTGAAGGAACATTCAACCCAACAAGGGAAGAATTTCCTGGAAAATATACAAGCAGAACTAAATGAGATATAGCTTCTTTTTCAATTTATTCTACTTACTTTTCTTCCTAAAACTCTTTGTTGATGTACCACTTGTTTAAATGAATATCTTTTACCAGGGGCAATGTAGTCATTGAATGATTCACCAAGTGGAACCTTGGAAGGTATCATGCGACAAATTTCCTGACCAAATGAAGGGCATTCCAACCAGCCTGCATGCAAGCAATAAAACAATAACACAGGATAAGTAATTTGGCATATGCTATTCATGACATGATATTAATAACATATGGAACTTTTAGTTAAAAATTTAGTAATTTGGCATATGCTACTCATAATATGGATAAATCCTCCATGCAAATTGTAAGATAAGGATAAGATTGTATCAAAAGACATGATACCACTAAAAGATTTCAATGTATTAAAATTTTTAAGGAAAAATTTTCAGAAAATTTGGAATTGCCACACATGGCAATACTTGACATGATATTTGCACGATATGTATTCTGTACTCCTTCCAAGGATGAATCATTGTAAATGTAAAGGGTAGAACCGTAGAAGGAAACTGGAGTCATTATATGTCTCAAGGCTCAGATGTATAAAACTTTGTCAAATCACTTTTCTTTTAAGAAATTGAGGGCGAATGGAATCAAACAAAGGTTAAAATGTCCAAGAACAGTACACATGAAATTATCTTAAATGCAATGTTCTAAAATGATTTTATATATTTCTAATGACAATTTACTGGTAATTTGTCATAGGATACCTATTACTGGGATATATCAAATCATATATTTACAATATCACATTAATATCCTGGCAATTTTGGGACTGATGGATGTGGTAAATCAAACTCACTTGTCTTGTTAGACAAAGAGCGTGTTTTGAGCAGGCATACAACAATAGACATTAGACTACCAACAGAAAGATCCAAACAATAGTATTGGACTATAAAATTCAGAGTAACTGGCATTAGACCTTACAATTTGGTGGTTAAATCATTCAGCTAAAAGTTAGCTGATTAGACTAGACAATAAAATAACTTGAGCCAAGTAAAAGTAACATCTTAATCCAGAATATCACTTCCCAGTACTCAATATCAGTATTTTAGCAGGTTATATATGAATTATACATTGTTGTAAACTATAGCATCAGGTGAGTCTAATAACTTGTTTTAAGGAAATATGAAATCATATTACAAATCACCACTGGCAAAGCAGCAAGTTAACCAAGTAAAGATATCCTTACCTGGAGGAAGCTTAGTTTTATCATATGTTTTGAGGGTCTTTGTATGAAACAATTGATCATAACCAGGTGACTGTGATGCATGCACAGATTTGTCATCTGAACGTTCTCTTTTCAATCGTCTTTTTCTTTCTTCACGCTCCTAAAAAGAAGCAGGAATCCAGAAATTATGCATTTTTTAAAGCATTGCAGATAATATACATTTTCAATACTTATTCGAGGCTAAAGTATTAGTGGATGGCAAAAATAATTTTTGTTAGGGACTATAATTATTTGATCAGTTTTGTTAAAAATAATATTTATGTGACAAAAGCCCAATTTTTAGGATTGATTTTTTTTTTCTCTCCCGCTGTTTTCCAGAGGAATTATGAACTTATGCATTAACTGTCTGTATGTAAATGAATGAAAAGAGACCAATATAGCTAGCAGACAAACGATTACTGCTATTTTGAAACTTAAAAATCTGCAAAAAGAGGGTATTCAACTGCGCTGAATGTCATTCAACAACTATCTAAGTGCTGATAGGAGTGTCATCTATTGATTTGCTTGAATCAGATTCTGTGTATCTTTTGAAATAAAACAACAGACATTGTGCCAGAATAAGTTCATCATAATTTCCTTTTCTGACAAGACAGTTAAATTAAGTATCTAAAGCAAAATCCAGGATACATTGTGTCAAATAACAAGCAAGATACATGGTCAATGTCCAACAATATTATGATAATAATGAAGTATCAAAATGGATTGCAGCAGATGTGTAAGTGCCTTTCATTTATTAAAGCCATTCACTAAATCTTTTGCAATGTGAGTTATTCAAAGTAGTTTCTTGCTATGACAGAATAAATTAAAAAAAAAAATACTTTCTTCTGACTCCAATTAAAAGATTAAGAAAATTATTAATTTGATTAGTTTCCAGAACAGGGGATCATAACAGTCAAATTTACAACAATATGATCCAGCATTGCATGAAAAGATGAGTATCTTTGCGATTCCAAATGCACAGACAAGTCAAGCAATAAAATGGACCAAGTCAAAATGCAGGTCTTGCCAAAAGGAATGAAATTATCACCTTCAAAATTACTCAATCCCACAAACGAGAAACTTGCAACAACAACAATGTACTAGAAAAATGATTGGCACGCAAACGCATCTGATGCCAGGGTATGTCACAAAAAAAGGGAAAAAAAAGGGTTACCCGGCGGGCTATATCAACTGCAGATTCTATGCGTTCTTCTGGTGCTGTATACTTGTCTACATGCCCCTCAAAAGTTTCCTCATCGTCCTCTGGCACAGGTGAGGCATTCAAGTCCATAGCAACTATCATCAAGTCAACATTGCCATGGTAGATTCCCTTAGTACAACCTTATAACGTCAGTAGTTATAATTCTTCTGTTTGCACCACACACAAACAGGAATCATATTAATCCCCAATGTCCGGCAAGATAGGAGTTACTGACAAATTCAACTAGCTAATTTTGCTAGCATAAGCTCGATAAAAATAGCCCAACATTCCATCTTCTTCAGCTATTGCTTAAGAAATTGGATCAATAAACGAAATGAAGTACAAAAATCAATTATTTAAAAATTCTAAGTCCCTGATGATAGGGAACAGACCGAGAGGAAATTAAAATTTTTTTTCTGCAATCCCAAATGAGCAAAACACCCAACTTTGAAAAAAAAAAAAAAAAACACTTCCCTTCCCTTAGTCGCATCATCCTAACTCCAAAAAGGAGCATACAGCAGAACCGGTGTAATACTCAACACCTATAGAACAAAAATATTTCAAACCAAAATTCCCCGCTGAAACTTCAAATTGGACACCACGCAAGCAAGCAAGAAAGAAGAAAAACGCAGAAGAGTTGCAAACCTCAACTAGATGACCAATTCATCCTCCAACAACGATCAAGGACCGAAAATTAAAGCTTCCTTGATCAAAATGAGCACAACAACTTGTCCTCTCATGCAATGAAAATTCCTAAAGAATCAACAGCAGAGGATAAGAAAAAAACCCTACAACTGTTTGCTACTGGTGAGTGAGAGTTGAAGTCGAAACCCTAGAGAGAGAAAGGTTAGTTGTAGGATTTTAGAGAGAGAAGTAAAGGTTGGTTTGTTTGTTATATTAATGAGGATGAATCAAGCCAAAGCCATGTTAACGAGAAAGCGCTGAGGACCAAGCAGCAGAACTAGTTGTTGAAGAAATACGGGACTCTAATCCAAGTCACCCAATCGAAATCTAATGTTAACATTCCGGTGCAAAGATGTAATTTTCTTGTTTATAAAAAATAATAAATAATAATATTAAAAAATTTAATATTACAATAAAATTGAAAATATTTTTCATCGTTCAAATATGCTTAAGTATATATAATTTAAAAATACATAAAATAATAAATAATGAAAAATTAAAATAATATATTAAAAGTCATTTGAATCTTCTCGTTATCAATAAAAAAAATGTTTTGCAAATGACGTTTATAAACTTATGGATGAAAAATGTGTTACTATATATTTGTCAAATATGATTTTTAAAGTTTATTTTACTATTTTAACAAATACTCAAAGTATGACAAGTAAAACTGATCAAATTAAAAAAATGACAAAAGGTGTTTTAAGAAAATGAAATAATACTAGGATTGGAATAAAATGAGGAAAAAAGGTATGTTGCAGGTGGTAGAATCTTTTCTCCAGGTGGTGTTTAGTTGGGTAGTTGGATGGAATGAATATTAGTGAGAATAGAGAGAGAAAAGGAAGTGAGAATGAAAAAGAGAATGGAAGTCCATTACTTTATTTGGTATGTCATGAAAATAATTGAGGTAGTGTACACTTTTTGATATAAGAATAAATTAAAAATAAATTAAAAAAATAAAAAGATAATATAAATAGAAAGACTAAATTATCATTAAAAAATTAAATATTAATATAAAATTAATTTATTTTTATATCTTAATAATATTAATATTTAATAATATTATATTAAATATTAATTTTTAATATAATATACATTTATATATTAAAATATTAATTTAATATAAATATTAATTAATATTAAATAACATAATTTTATATTAATTTAATATTTTTATTATATTAATTTAATATAATAAAAATATTAAATTAATATAAAATAATATTATATATTAAATTAATATTATTTATATATTAAAATAATATTATATAAATATTAAATTGGATAGAATCTCCCATCAATTTTGGATGCAATGGATATTTCATCATTTGATGGAATATAACATTTTACGAAATACAAAATTTTATTCATTCCACCAAACTAAATCACATAATCTTTAATTCTATCTCCCATTTTTTTTTTTTTCATTCCACTCAATCAAACAACATTATAAGGTAGAAACAACGCTTAGAAACAATTGTGGAATTGGAATAAAATCAAACTAATTATTGAAGAGGCCTTCCAAATCTTTTAACAATCATGAGGATATTATGTATACATTTTCAAGATTAAAATAAAAATTGAATTGTTTATCCAACATCTTGTATTTTATTTAAAAAATAATTTAATATAGATTTGACATGTAATCTATAAACTACTACATTTCTGATTTCTCTGTACCTAAATATTTTAATTATTAATGAAGCAATTTAGTTAAACTTTTTAAAGAAGAAGTGAAATTTAGTTGAGTTGGGCCTTGAGAGTTCTTGAATCTTTGAGTGAATTAATACTTCAAAATATAGGATAGGCGGTCCAGATGGAAATAGAGTGAACTAATTCTTCAAAATATAGGATGACTTATTTTTTATCTGAAAGATTTATTTGAAATATTAAATAGGAATTGTGATAACACAGAAAAGTGATTGCCCAAAAATATGACATATCAATTTTATAATAGTTTTTAATAAAATAAAAAAAAACTAATTGTCTATCATCAGATACACAAAAAGTACTAGTATTGATTCCGTATGATATACAAATTTTTAATTTAATTGAGAGAATTTATATTGATGAAATTTGCTTTTGCAACCATATATATAAATATATATATATATATATATTGTTATAAATATTAATAACAGAGATGTGAGCAAGTGAATGTGAAAACTACCGATAGGTTATAAAGTGCCACAAATTACTAATAAAATAGAGAGAAAAAAATCCACACAATTACACATAAATAAATATCACAAACGAATAATGAAAACAATCAACACATTAAATGACAAAAAGGCAGCAAGGAAAACAAATTATGCTACTGAAGAACCTCAATTATCTCAAGTTTCAGCAACAATAATCAACAAAGAATTTTTATTTTTTTTTGGTCATACTCACAACAAATAAATACAGTTTTCTTAAGGGCTTCAGATAATAAACTTTTATACTTATATACTTGCCAATAAAAAAGTAAATACTACAATGAATAAATTCTTAATTATTTTATGTTTCATAACTGAAAATTGAATGTTACAGTCCTCAAAAGTAAATAATTACTCTCTCTAATTAATGTTTTCATGAATGACTATAATCAAAACATTCAAATTTTAAAATAATTTAATTTAATTTATATTATATTAAAAAATGATTAAACATTCACATAATACTCATCAACTATATTTAATATAGAAAGAGGCTAACTAGGAGCAATTGTTGCCTCTGTCATTTTTTGGCCAATTACAATTAATATTATTAACATCTAATTTTAATATTTTGTACAATATAATTTTTGTCATTTTAAGATTACAAAATAAATAAATTAAATACAAATATTATATAAATAATTAATCCCATTGATATCGTGGATTAATTTTGTTAAAAATTGCAATTGGGCGGGAAAGAAAAAAGAGCTAGAGGAAAAAAGCTTGGATTGTGGGGAAGGGATTCATAACTATATACTTTGAAGCAACATCGACACTCCATATAGCAGTCGTGTCTGTGTGTCTGTGTCGTTTCTGACACCGACACTCGTCTGTAAAAATTAATCTCGAATCAATATGCATGAAATTTAGAATACTGAAATAAGATGATTATAGATCTGACCTGTAGAAGCCATGA
>JANHAO010008695.1:0-19034 GCA_026873985.1 Saraca asoca | reverse complement strand
ATGATGCTTTTGTCCAATTTCATAGACATAAGATATTTTTTAAATCCTTTTGAGAAAATATTTTGACATGAGAAATATAGCTTTGATGACTTATGAGGTATATATAAAATTAGAAGTGAATTAAAGTTTATTAAATTATTTATGAATTTTTTTTTAAAATAGTTATGAAAAAGTTTACGAAAAACTATGAAAGTCATTCATAAGTATATAAAAGTCTATCAATATCAATAAAATTTTTTTAAAATAAAAGTCTATGAAAATCATTGAAGTTTATAAAATTCAATGAAAGTTCATAAACTCTACAAAAGTCATTTACTTAAAAAAAGTTTATAAAAGTCTTCAAAACTCTAAATTAAATACACCCCCTTAAATAATTAAATTTTCTATCATGAAGTAGTTAATTTAAGTTTTTAAACAAAATAATTTATAAATAAATTCATTTGAGTATTGATAAAATTAACTAATTTAAAATATTAATGTAACAGTTTTATCATATTGAAAGAAAATATAGTGTTTTATCATAATTAACATGAATATCATTGTGTCAATTATATAATTATTTAATAGATAAAAATATGACAATTATTTACCTATTTTTTAATATATTATAATTTATAATCTAAATTCGTATTACAAATTACTATTAAATAAAACTAACCAAACCTGTGCATCACACTGGCAACAAGCTAGTATTACATATTGTGCATCAATCCTAATTATAAAATTCTCATAGCGCATTAAGCAACATCTAATTAAAATGTCATTTTATAAGCACTATTTTTTAATGTAAACTTCTAAACAATGCTTATTCGATAAAATTTTGTATTCTAGTTTCACCTTAATGTAAGGGTGTCAAGCACGTGCCAACAAAACTTGAAGAGGTATATCACCAAAAAAAAAAACAAAAAAATCGAAGGGGTATTCTTTCTTTTTTAGTGAATTGTTTAAAAACTTTGATGTGTAATAGCATTTATGCCAATTTGAGTTAGCAAAAACAGATGCATAGGGGGGATTTTCAAGCCGAAGATTCATTAATAGAAATATATAATATGTTATAGACAAATGTCAATAATAATGTTTCAGCAAAAAAAATGTCAATAATATTGTCAAACTAATTAATCAATCCAAATTTTATAATATTTCAAACTAATGAATTTTTACTTTTATACAATAAACTGATAGGGTTTTTCCATTTTTTTATAGGCTTAAAATATTAATTGTTGAAATACCACCATGGATTAAAAAATAGATGCATTAGCATTTGTCAAAACCCCGAAAAACCAAAAGCTCAAAAGTCGGCTAGTTAGGTATACTGTAACCGGTTTTTTATTTTTATGTGTTTGGTATATTTAAAAATTTAAAAAAATATTTTTTATTTGATCAAATTTTAAGTGAAAAATAGTTCAAAGAAATCCTATTTAAAGTTAGTTTTCATTTAGTCTGTTTTATTAAGGCATCGTTTGATACATTGTATAGTATAGTATAACAATCATTATGTAGTATAGTATATCTATAGGATAAGCTAATATATTATATTATGTTTGGTTTATTACTGTATAAGACAAAGGTTTGCATAAAATTATCATATCTTTTGTTTATTGTCATGTTATATAAAATGCATAGATTTAAGAAATAATTAATTTGACAAAAATACTCTTAGACATCAAAAACTAATAAAATTGTCCAAAATGAATTTAAAACATATAATGAAACCAAAATGTCCTCCAATGATTAATATATCTTTTAACAATTATGATAATATAAATTAAAGATGTAAACTGTGATGATAAAATAGTATCACATGTTTACCAATATATATACATACACGTATACGTGTATGTATAACACAATAATAAAAAAATATTTAAGTATATAAAATTCAACAAATATCATGTATAAAATCTTTAAAAAATATAAAATAAGATAAAGAAAGAAAGAGGACACAAAATAATTCTTTTAATTTTAATAATTTGGAATTTATCATAATAAAGGAGAGACATTAGAGTATAAAAGAATTCTTGTAATTTTAATTATTTAATATTTACCTTAAGGTTATTCTCTCAGCCTTTATCCTCTCTACAGAATTGATAACCTTTTATAGAATTTGATGTGTAATAAAAGATTTTTAGATAAGTTATATAATCCATTTGAAAGTTCCAAATATAATATAAATCCTATATAGTTTATCTTATACTATCAGGGCCTTATATGGTGAGCAAAACCAGGCCTAAATGAAAATCTTTCCTTATTTTTCTCAATTCTTTCTCATACTAATTCATTTAAAATTTAGATTATATTTATCTCAATTTATGTAATAAAATTCAATTCAAAATTAGTTCTTAATTAAGATTTAGACAAACTATTACATATAAAACTACGTCGCACTTATCCACTTCCACCAAATCAGCTTACAATTATCTAGTTGTTAATTGATTCTGCCAGTTGGCAATTAAATACCATATGATATTAGAGATGAGATGAAATCCAATTTCGGATTTTTCTCATAGAAGAACAAGTCAAATAAAAGAGTCACAATTTGAAGGGATAATCTTTGAACTCCAACAGCTTTTTGTAATCCTTAAGGAATTTGGCATATTATGAGCTCATTAATCTGTTAATATATAGTTATCTGAGGAAAAATATATGGTTGAACGCTAACAAGACCTGGAAGCAAAATTTAATCGATTCATATGATGGCTTTAAAGGGTTCCCCTTATTTTGTAGCCATAGTTGTGGCTTTGGGATTGCTTCTGAATGTGTGCAATGGAGGCAAGACAAGTACTTTCGTTAGGAAAGTTGAGAAAACTATAGATATGCCTCTTGATAGCGATGTATTTGTATCCCCTTCTGGTTATAATGCTCCCCAACAGGTACTTTAACTTTAATCAATCATGCAAGATTGTAAAAATATGCTAAGATAGCTCATATGTGATATGCGCAATTGTGATTGCAATTTTAATAGTTTGATTTGATATTCCTTGATTTGCTTTTAGTTACTCTTCGCTTTTAATATTGATGTATTGATAGAATGGGTAATTTGGGTGTAGGTTCATATAACACAAGGTGACCATGTGGGAAAGGCAGTGATTGTGTCATGGGTGACAGTGAACGAACCAGGAAACAGCATAGTGCGTTACTGGTGTGACAATTGCCCTCACAAGCTTGTCGCTGAGGGAAAACTTAAAACTTACAGATTTTATAATTACACATCAGGTTTTATTCATCATTGCACCCTCAGAGCTTTAAAGGTAATATTCTATAATTGCTCTCTTCCTTTGATTAGTTCCTCCATTATTTTATGGTTTAGCATGTGCCGGAAAAGGAATAAGAGCATTTGGATTATTGAAATTATTGCTATTGTACATTAATTGTTGATTTATGTGCTTTTCTTTTTTTTTTTTGGTTAGTTCAACACCAAATATCACTATGAGGTTGGAATTGGGAATACTACAAGGCAATTTTGGTTTATGACTCCTCCTGAAGTTGGCCCTGATGTGCCCTATACATTTGGGGTCATTGGTTAGTATATTCTATCAAAACTAGAATATTTGGTTACTTTATTACTTCACTATTTGTGTATCATTTATAAGATAAGCAAAATGATAAATGAATTTACCTTTGTGCATTTATACTCGTCAAAATCTGTCCAATTTGTAATTAATAATGTTTTGTAAGATAAAATAAATAAATATATATACATTAGTTTGGAACAGTGTTTAAGAAGCATTCAGTTCTGTGACAGTGCTACAAGTGTTGCATATATATTACATTTTCACTATCTTTTTTCATTTTGTTATATCCTTTTGATACAGTTACATCGTGATTGTAACTGTATTTTAAATCTCTAATTTAAAGATAATGAGAGCTTTGCTTACAGGGGATCTGGGACAGACATTTGATTCAAACAAGACACTGACTCACTATGAATCAAACCCCAAAAAAGGACAAGCTGTGCTGTTTGTTGGAGACCTATCTTATGCTGATGATTATCCAAATCATGATAATGTTAGGTGGGATACATTTGGAAGGTTCATTGAAAGAAGTGCTGCTTATCAACCTTGGATATTGACTACGGGCAACCATGAAGTTGATTTTGCTCCAGAAATTGTAATTAAGCTAAATTCTCCCAAATCATGAATTTCTTTGCTTAACTATGCTTTTGTTTTTTAATTTCGCAAAATATCTTTTACTATAATATTTTTCATCAAAAAAATTTTAACCCTGACTACCAATTTCATTGCTGAAGCAAGATATACTATTGACTATGAGATTGTTGATGTGTATGTTGCAGGGTGAAACCCAACCTTTTAAGCCTTACACTCACCGTTACCATGTGCCCTATAAAGCGTCACAAAGCACTGCACCTTTTTGGTATTCTGTCAAGAGAGCTTCAGCACACATCATCGTCTTGTCTTCATATTCTGCTTATGGTAATGTTAAAATGCTTTACAATATAAATTCCATACAAATTCTTATGTGTTCTATATGGGTATAAAGCTAGTGTCAGTGGGAATTTTCGAATATTTATGCTTGTATAAATAATAGTTTGTTCATCTGAATGTGTTACCCACAGTTATATGTTATTTAAAAAGAAAACACTAGATATTATTTTTAATATATCAGTCAATGTTGAACTTGCTCCTTACCATGTGTTGCTTTGATCAATATATGCTTACATCAAATTGCCGGCTATGTGATATTGACACTGAAATTTTGCAGGAAAATACACACCTCAGTACGAATGGCTTCAGGGCGAGCTAGCACGAGTGAACAGAGCCAAAACACCATGGTTGATTGTTATGTTGCATTCGCCATGGTATAATAGCAACAATTATCACTTCATGGAAGGCGAAAGCATGAGAGTCATCTTCGAAGCTTGGTTCGTCAAGTACAAGGTTGACGTTGTCTTTGCTGGTCATGTCCATGCTTACGAACGATCCGTAAGTACTATTATATTTTATTGCATTACATTGTTTTTGCACCAAGCTCTTACTTTTTAATAGCAAATTACTGAAAATTGTGTGTTTGTTTATTAGGAACGTATCTCCAACATTGCATACAACATTGTGAATGGTCTTTGTGGTCCAGTAAAGGATCAGTCAGCTCCTGTATACATAACCATTGGTGATGGAGGGAACATTGAAGGCTTAGCAGCCAAGTAACCTCTATTTTATGTGAAAGAATGATTTAGTGCAGTAGTTATAATTCTTGAAAATGCAACTCGCATACGTTAATCCTTTGTATTGTATTGATTATAGTTGCTTACACTTACACATACAGTCTGAATTAAACTTTTCTCCAGCAATTTGCACTACTTGTGATTCTTATTTCGTTTAATGTGGGCTTGATTTTATTTTATTTTGGCGTACAGCATGACAGAGCCACAGCCAGCATACTCAGCTTATAGGGAAGCCAGTTTTGGGCATGGCATTTTTGACATCAAGAACCGAACGCATGCTCATTTTAGCTGGCACCGAAATGATGATGGATTTGCTGTGGAGGCTGATTCCATGTGGTTCTTCAACAGGCATTGGCACCCACTTGATGATTCCACAACTAACTCGTCCCACTAGTTTTCTATTTAGAGGATGTGATAAAATAATCTTAGTACGCTCTAATTAAGTTTTGATTCCTGTATGTGGTTTTTTCTTTTGTTTTTCGTGATTTTATATATTTATATTGTTATGAAAAATATTTTTCATAAATCATTAAATATTTTAGGATTGTCATTAAAATTATTTTAAGTATGACTACGTTAGAAACAAAAGAAAAAATATATATCTTAATTGATTTAAATTTGATCCATTGTTTTAATGTAAATTAGCTTTATATTACTTATGCATTGTTAGTCATTAAAATATTGTCAAAACTTCTTACCATTGGTAAAAAAAATTCTTAATTTCCCTTGTTTTTTAATAAAATAACATCTTCCTATTCACTGATATGTATGGTACAAAATTTTATATTTGATTAAATTTAAACTTTATTTTATTATGTTTAAAGTTTAAAAGAAAAAATAACTTAAATTTAACGTATAATTTAATTATTTCAATATACTAACTAACATTATATTAAAATTATTGCTTAGATTAATATAAAAATATGTAAATTAAAAAGATACATGCAAATGGATTTGTTTAATTGACATATCTCCTTAATATTATAATAGTCATGACACTTTATTATCCAAATATTATCATGTGATGAGTGCAAAAAAAGAAGTGAGAAAAACTATTAATTTTCTTTTTATTTCTTTTTCTTTCTAATTCCAATTCACATTGTGGATAGAACTTATAAAAATAAATAAATCTTATTCTAATTCAAAATATATTATTTTTAAATTTTCGCATTCTCTTTGATTAAAATTTAACATTTCATAATTTCAAATTTTTTCAAAATTTGAATGCTAGTAAGTATGTATTATATTTACAATCTATATAAAAATTTAATTTGTCTTTATGTAGTATTTATTTATTATTTATTACATTCACAATAAAATTATAGATAACAATTTAAAATATTCTACCAAATATTGAATTAATAAACATTTTTATAAACCTTACAATTTAAATAATTTAAACATAAAGCTTTTTGAATGTTGTATGTGATGTTTGGGCCTATTATAATAGTCAATTTATATTTAGATTGTGTGAAATAACAATTTAATAATTAATATTTTTTATTTATTTGTTGATATAATATTTATTTTTATGAGATTAAAATATACTAATGTAATTGAATGATTAAGTGAACTAAGAATTGATCTATATTTAATTTGTTAAAGATAATTACATAGTAAGATTTATCAACCTGTGATTAAACATATCTAAATCTAATCTAGGACATAGTTGTTATCTAAAACTTCCTTATCTTTAAACTTGCACGTTCTCCTTAAAAATAAAATACAAAATTCGATATTGCATTTTTATCTTCTTATCTAAAACTTCCTTATCTTTAAACTTGCACATTCTCCTTAAAAATAAAATACAAAATTCGATATTGCAATTTCATCTTTTCAATTTTTTTCTGCATTAAATAATTTATATATAAATAAATAATTATATTTATAAATATTTATTAAATATTAAATTTGATATTTCATAATTTTTTTTTGAAAGTCTTATTACTTTTGAGTGTTTAATACAATTTCAATTTAAATATTATTGAAATTTCATTAAAATTATTTCTAAAATATATATTTCTTTAAAAACAATATATTACTTGACATCTACATATAAATATAACTAAAAAAATTGGAGGCTATCAATGAACTTTTATTAATTAAATAATTAAATTTGTTTAGCGTGAAGTTGCTGATTTAAATTTTTAAACAAAATAGTTTATAAATAAATTTACTGAGTATTAAAATATTAAGAAAATATTTTCTGGAAGATAAAAAAAATTCAAAATTTAATTAATTTAAAATATTAATATAAAAAATTTATTAAATTAAAAGAAATATAATATTCCCTCATAATTAATACGAATATAATTATGTTCATTATATAATCATCTAATATATAAATATATAATGATAGTTTGTTGCTTTAATATATTATAATTTAAAATTTAAATTCATATTATAAATTATTATCAAATAAAACTAATTAAACACATACATCACACAAGCTACAAATTAGTAAATATGGCTATTATTTGTTGCATTAAAATTAACAAAACATAAATTATATATTTTTAGTTTTAATTGGTAAGATTGATGCACATAATTAATAAAATTATTTTTAACTTTATATTTTATACTAGAATAAAGTAAGATTGATAAAATTTATTCAATTTTGCTTTATATTTTTAAACGAAAATTAATGCCATCGTACATACAAAGATATCATGGCATATATTCTATTTAATATTCAAGATAAATGATTTAGAAGTATTTAAAATTATGTTAAAATTGTAAAGTGATATTTTTGTGCATAGAATAATATCTAGATTATTTCATATTATAAATTCATGCAATGTAAGAGCCTATATCTAATATGTTATAAACAAATGTCATTAATTGTCACGTACCTACTTGTAGGCATGTGACTGGTGTAAGAAGTCACTTAAGGATAATTTTCTATACAAATCTAAATTACATACTTGAATTCTAAATAAAATATATTTTTTATATGAAAAATGGATTGACAAATCTAAACTTATGTAATGAATGATTGAATAATATATAAAAGACATCAACACACTAAACTGAAATACTTATTGTAACTCTATCAAAAATCCGATTAAATTTCTCTGTTTTTCAAATTCTATACCATAAGCCAATACAATAATGGATGGTCACACACCGTACCATGACATATATCTACAACCAACACGTCCCAATTTCCAAACATATCAAATACACACAATCCAACTACACAAATAATCACACATGTGCATGCGATGACTCAATTTAGTCAATTGTCAAAAGTTCTTCAATTTATACCTTCTAGCTTTGCAAAAATGCTCTATCTAGTTAAGTGCCAGGTCCCTAAAAGAGAATGGTGGATTAAGAAAATATTAAAGATACTAAATATGCATAATTAAGTGGATTTTACCCTTATCTCATTGAAGAATTATATATTCCTTTGTTTTTGTTTGAACTTTTCTTTTGATGTAATAAACTGAAGATTAATAATAGAAACGATAAAGTGCGGATATAAAAAGAGATTAAATGCACAGATTTTTAAAGTGATTCAACTTGAATTACTTGAATTGAAACTGTAATTTAACTCTACTCCACTTGATCTTTCTCAACTGAAAGACCTCTGAATTAACAACACAAACTATCAGGATTGACAGGCTCCTAAACTACCAGTTTTACAGTAATGACACAAGAATTTAATAGATATCTTGCTAACCTAGAAGAATTGGAGACAAGTTCTTCTAAACCTAAGAAAGACAACAAGATTTACAGGTTCTTGCTAACCTATACAAGATTTCTAAATCCTTAGAAATCTCAAAATAAAAAGATCAGTAAAGAAAGGAATAGAAACTACAATACTAATGTTTGAGATGAAAATCTCAAACCAACTACAATAAGCTGCAAATGATCTTTGATTCAATGGTCTTGAAGAATCTTTAAGAATTTGATGAAGTAGAGAGAAAATCGTATTAAGCTCTTTATCAAATGATTTCGCAATAAAATGTTAATGAAAAACTATGTGAAAAACGTTTATATAGGTAGAAGGTTAGGTTGTTATAACTGTTGTAACTGTCTATAATAGAAAAATAGATTTTTAGTTGTTACATCGAAGTGACATCGATTATAGTCTGTTATACAACTAATGCATCAGTGTGAAATCAATGTATAGTCTATTAAATATAGTCAGTACATTGATTACAGCATTGAAGTGGATAGTTTTCAAACCTTCAGTAAACAAGTTTATATTATATACATCTATGTGACTTTGATTTAGGTATGAAACTTTTTATAAATTCTTCAACACATCAAAATGACATCGAAGTATGATATAGAAAATAGTTTTATAAAGTCTCATTTTTCTTCAAATGATTTTCCACTTCATTATTTTGGTTAAAAAGATTTGGATCAAGGATCAATTAAACTTATTTACAAGAGATCCTAAAAATATAAAAAATAAATCCTAAGAAACTAATCTTGATTCTCTTGCATCATAGTCATAAATTTTTGAAAAACCTGAAAAAAGAATCAATAAAAAGTAATAATATCATATCAAATAATAATGAGTAAAATTTTGTTTTCCAACATATCAAATGGAAATGGCTAAAAAATTGTTTTTCAACACCAAAACTTAGAAGTGCAAATGACTTAGACTTACAAAGTCTAACATTAAGGAACAAGTTTAGGTCCCAATGACTAAAGAGGAATTATAAAGGTAGTCTCAAACTTTGAAAAACTTGGGAGAGAAGATGAGTAAATTGAGAGAACTCAATAAATAAATAAATTACTAGAGCTTACAATGGAAAAAACTAATTTATTTAAAAGGAAGATCCTTATTACTTTCCAATGATAAAATCATAAAATGTAATTTAGCAAAATTTATCTATATCATAATTCAAATTTAAATAGTGTAAAACAAAAAGCTTAAATAATAAATTCAAAGTATTAAAATACAACTTATACTTTTAATGGGGGTATTAATTCAATTAATTTTCATGAAATAATCATGTAGGATCTTATGTGACCTTTTGCATAGACAACCAATCACAAATCAGAAGTCAAAAGTAGGAATCAAGGTCAAATCCTAATGTAGTCAAACAAATGTATTAGGGTCAAATCCTTTCTTGAAGGTCAATGTCAAATCCAAGACCCTAGCAATAGATATCATATATAATAAATATCCCAATATTCTATATAAATTCCCCATTATCACTGTATATGAATATCCTCTTGTATACTTCTCATAATTGTCATATCAAAGATTTCTAAGTATACTTAGGATTTTCTAAAAAAATTTCCAAAGATCCATATTCAAATTAAGTATTAAGACTTTTGTATCTCTATAGATAATTTATTTGGAAACCTATAATTTATTTGAAAACATACAAGAACTTAAACATAACTTTAAATTGAAATTTCATGAACATGGTTCGAGATATATTTCCAATAAGGCTATCCTTCAAATTTCAAGTTCCAAAGCAATGTCCAAAACATATGGAAGTTTAAATGCAACAACATTGCCTAAATAATAAATATTCATAAATTCACATGAAATGCAAGATCATGTACTCAAGTGTAACACTCTAGTAAATAGATTAAGTTAATAGTAAATTTGTAGAGTTTTATTTCAAAAGTACATAATTTTTACTCTAACTTGTGTATGGGTTGAGGAAAATGTATTGTAAGTATGTGTATTTTAGTGGCTATTTTAAATTTTCATTGTGGCTAAAACGCAAATTTTCCCTTTTTCTTTTCTTTTTCTCTTTTTCTTCTTCTTCTATTTTTTTCCTCCAATGCTCTCTCCTTTTTCTCAAACCTGAAGCCCCAGCCCTACTCTCCTTTCTTTTTCCTTCTTTCCCAGTGACTTTGCCAATCCACTCCTCCATCGTTGAACTTCTCTTTTTTCTTCTCCTTCTCTTTTGGTTCGGCTTCTTCTTCTTGTTGGTTTCCTGGACCAAGCTCTGTCTCGACCGAAACCACATAGCACTCAAGCTTTGCTTCAACTCCTTCTCTCTCATCCTTCTCTAGCCATCGAAATCATCAGCACGAGCATCTTCTTTCATCCTCCTCTGTTTTCTGCTTTTCAAGTTGTGTAAGCTGGCCCCAATCAACTTCTTTCTTTTCTAACCGATCTCTACATTTCTCTAGCTTGGCTATAGCTTTGGCCACCATGAATCGTTCTAGCTTGACGTCATGCTCCTCTTTCAACTGTTACCAATCAACTGTGGTAGCTATTCAACTCCAACTCACCTTCTTTAAATCATGTCATGTATCATTTTAGTTGGAAATTGATCCTAGAAAGTTTTGTTAAGTGTTAACTGTTAGGCTATTGATTTTGTGTGATTCAAGAAAAAGAAATTTGAGGTATCTTGCTATTAAAGGTGAGTAGATAATCCTACTCTTTTGTGAATCCCTTTTTACAAAAAAAAAAAAATCAATTTTATCACCTAGAACATTACAATTTCTAAGTAATTAGAATATTGATGGTAGCTTGTCTCAAAATTTTTAATCATATGTTATATATATATATATATATGAAAATGAATTATTATAGCATACTTATTCATTTTACATTAATTACTGCTTATAAAACTAGTGATTGCATCATGTCATGACATTGGATTTTCTATATTTCTGAACTCTATGCTACACAAAATGAATGACAATGTCTTTTGATCATTGAATTCATGAATTGGAACTTACTTCCTATTTTTGGATATAGATGGTAGTATAATATATTTTCGTTGATCACTTGTTTTCAAAAACCTAAATCCATTGGAAATTCCTTTAGAAAACTTCCAAATGCACTTGTGATTAAAATTATATCTGTTGGAGGAATAAGAGAGTATATTTGATAGGAGCATAAGGTGTATAACGATGATTGATATCTATTAAGTACGATTACCTTTAGGAATTATTCTTTGGATTCCAATGGGATTTAGAAATCCAAAACTTTTCAGATACTTGACTATTTGAGAATTTGAAAGACCTCAATGATTTTTCTTATTATGTTAAATATTTTCTTATAATGTTGTACTCTATCTGAAATTTTGACTTGATGATTATTATATTTATTGATTTGTTTTTTGGATGAACTGAAGTTTCCAAATTATTAGACTATCTTTAAACTGTTGATTATATTCTTGCAAATATATATTTCACTACTTAAATTTTGAATATGAAATGCAAACTAAATTTTGAATTTTTTTGAGGGATTATCTGCTCACAGTTTCTATGAAACTCACTTCATTTTCTTCCCTATTTTTCAGAGCTTGAGGCCTCTCCCACTATACACCTTCATCCATCTGATTTAGAGTCTACTCCTTGAGTGAGTAGATTTCTTTCTACGAAGCTCAAAGGTATAATGGTGGTATGATTTTGGCAGTTGGTATAGTTGAGATATGCATATGACTTGTCTAGTTGTTGCCTAGTAGGTTATAGGCATTATGTTGTCTGGGCTTCTGTAGTCTTGGTTTTTGTTGCATATGTTGTGTGTAAGGCATGTAGCCCTTGTTTGTTGTACTGGCCTAATGTTGTGGGGTCTAAAAATAAAGAAAACAATGCCAAATTTTCGTTAAAAATTAAATTGAGTATTAAGTAAGTACATATGACTAGTAGCATATCATGTTACAATTTGTCATATTAAGAGTGTTTCTACATTATTAGGCTTATAAAGGATTTCCCAACGATGACGTTCTATGTCGGTCATGTGCCATAGATCGAGGAATGACAAAATTGGTATCAGAGTCAGGTTTAGAGTCTAGATGCATGATTAGGGGTCTCCAACTACCAACTTGGGATAGACATACTGAGTTCATGTTAGTGCGCTTAAGAGCACAAAACATGAATAAGGATATATCAATGCCCACACCATGAAATATGTTAAAAATCTCTACAATTCCTAAATCTTTCATTCCTACTTATATAAATCTATCTGAATCTTGCCTAAACAAATATTTCTAGTTGATAATAAGGAAATGTTGCCCAGAACTAGATCCTTGGCTCATATTGGATGCTAATCTAAAGAATCATCTGAGAGAGCCTTACACGTACCATCTTCTTCAGCATCAGTATCTTGAGGTAAAGGTAAAGCTAAGGCTGGCCATGCTAATGGTTGAGGTAGGGTTGCACATGAAGAAGTGCAACTAGAGGCTTTCTAAGATGCCCCATCCATTTCTAGAGCCTCAACCAGCCTTTTCACTTCAGATGCCCTAGCCTGGGCCATAAATTTATAAAGAGCCATCAATGAATTCATTGATGAACTAGCCCAACAAAGACTTTAGAGGTAGAGGCAAGAAAATATATAAACACATTTGCTCCAGCCCGTCTACCTCCTGCAGTGCCAACTCCTATGAATTTCAAAAATTACCTACAAGATTTTCAAAAGCTTAAGCCTCCCTAATATTTAGGCATTGGGTCATCAGTAGAACCTATTCTATTTCTACAATGAGATTGAGTGGTTATGGTGGGTCCTTAAATGTTCAAAAGGCATTGTCGTAAGGTTAGTCGGATTCCATCTAGATGGATCTACTACAGATTGGTACCAAGGTTGGCAAAATCATGGGTGAACAAGGGATAAAGCAAACACGTGTGACATGTTTCATACAACTTTCCTACAACAATTCTTTCTAGAAGAACAACAATATGCAAAATTGCAGGAATTGAATAATTTGAAGCAAAAAGGGGTTAATAGTTTCTGAATATGCTATCCAGTTCCTCCATCTATCTTAGTTTGCAAGACATATGATCCCCACGGAAAGGAACAAGGCCAAGAAATTTGTTGATGGCCTTAATGATAATTACTTCAATATTATTCAAGTCTCCGAGGGCACCACATACAAACAAGTGATATAATTGGGCCATAAAGCTGGAAGTGAGATTTATGGAAAGTAAAAAGGAAAGAGAAGCTCAAAGCAATGCAAGAAAGAAATCAAAATTTGAGCGTGTTAGTGGAGATTCTAGAAAATCATCATTTGTAACTTCCAATACACCTCCCTCCTAAAGGCCTTATGTACAACCTTCCCCATGGAACTGGGGCATGGTTAACTTAAGTAGGAAACTAACAAGTGCTACCTCTTCAAGTTATCTCCCTTCTAGGGGATCTAATTCTAATTATCCTATTCTAGTTAGACCTGAGGCACCAAGGCCAAGTCAAACTTGTGGAACAATTTATTTAGGAATTTGTAGAAGAGAGGTTGGAGCTTGCTTCAAATATGGTCAAATAAGCCATATGGTAAAGAACTATCCTTATCCAACAACCCCACCTACTGGCATTAGGGCCACAAGTGTGTCAGGAAATGTCTTGCCTTGATTTATGGCATTTATAAGACCCATGTTATTTGAGTTTGTTAGGAGAGAGGGAAGTAGAGAATCTATTAATAGAGGTTATGGTGGTGGACATAGAGCTACTACGAGAGTGTATGCCTTGACTAGGCAGGATGCCCAAGCCTCCAATGCAATAGTTATAGGTACTTTATGAATTGACTCTACTCCAGCTTATGTACTATATGATCCAGGTGCAACCCACTCATTTGTCTCTACCTATCTTGCATTGTGACTTACTAAACCCCGACTCCCTTTAGAATCACAGCTATTGGTATCCACTTCTTTGGACCAAACATTGACCACTTGTGACATGATTTCTTCTTGTCAAATTGATGCATGTGGAACTATTTTACTTACTAACTTGATTGTGTTAAACATGGTTGATTTTGATGTTATCTTGAGCATGGACTAGTTATTAACACATGATGCATGCATTGATTGTCATAATAAGCTTGTTAGTTTTCATGTACCAAATAGAGAAGTCCTTGTGCTATAGGGAGACAAGAGTGTTGTTTCTATTAACCTTATTTCTACCTTGAGTGCGAGAAAAATGATAAAGAAAGCATGTGAGGCTTATCTGGCTTATATCTGGGACATAGAATCAATGGGGTAGAAAGCAGAAAATATACTAGTGGTTTGAGAGTTTTTAGATGTCTTTCCTAAAGAACTACCATCAAAACAAGAAGTTGAATTCTACATTGACATTATTCCTGGAACTAACCCCATTTCTATTCCACCATATCGGATGGCACTGGTTAAGTTGAAAGAGTTGAAAATGTAATTGCAAGATTTAGTAGACAAGGGTTTCATCTAACCCAATACTTCACTATGGGAAGCTCCTGTGTTATTTATGAAGAAGAAGGATGGAACCTTGAGGTTATGTATTAATTACAGGCAGTTAAACAAAGTCATAATGAAGAATAAATATCCACTACCAAGAATTGGTGACTTGTTTGATCAACTCCAAGGTGCCCAATACTTTTCTAAGATTGACTTGTGCTCAGGCTATCACCAATTACAAATCCAGAAGGAAGACATCCTAAATATTGCTTTTCACACTCGGTATAGTCATTATGAATTTTTGGTGATGTCTTTTGGATTAACTAATGCTCCAGCAGCTTTCATGGACCTGATGGATAGGATTTTCCAACCTTTTTTGGATCAATTTATAATCATGTTTATTGATGATATCTTAGTGTATTCTCAGTGACTAGGCCCATAAGCAGCACCTCAAGATAGTTTTGCAAACTTTAAGAGAGCATCAACTGTATGCCAAATTTTTAAAATATGAGTTTTGGCAGTCTAGTGTAAATTTTCTAGGACATATGGTTTCCAAGGAATGTATTAGTATGGATCCTAAAAAGGTAGAAGTAATCAAAAATTGGCCTAGCCAACTCAGTGATATAAATTTGCCACTTTTTGGGTTTGGCTGGGTATTATCATCGTTTTATGAAGGATTTCTCTCAGATTTTGGCCCCATTCATTAAATTGACTCAAAAACATGCCAAATTTGTATGGTTTGACACTTCTAAAGTTGATTTTTAGTGACTTAAGGAGTGTTTGACTATAGCACTAGTGCTGGCTTTACCTACTAGTGCTGACAACTATATGATTTATTATGATGCCTCCAAGATTGGCCTTAGGTGTGTGTTGATGCAGCATGGCAAGGTCATAGCCTATACATCAAGACAACTCAAGAAACATGAACAAAATTATCCTACTCATGATTTGGAAATGGTTGTGGTGGTGTTTGCATTTGGTGCACCATTATTTGTATGGTGAGACATATGAGATCTACATTGATCACAAGAGTTTAAAGCATATCTTCAAGCTAAAAGACCTGACCTCAAGCAATGTCACTAGATGGAACTAGTAAAGGACTACGATTGCTTTATCCTATATCACCCAAGCAAGGCCAATGTAGTAAAGTAGAAAATCTGTGAGAAGTCTTGCCCATATTAATATTCACAGGAGGCCGATCATTCGAGAGATGCCTAAGGTTAAAGCCCATGGAATTCAATTGCAAATGTTAGAGCCTGGAATACTTAAGGCACATGTGCAGGTATAGTTTCCACTTCTTGATCAAATTGTGACTGCGCAGGCTCAGGATGTGAATATAAATAGGCTACTTGACAAAATGAAGAAAGAACTAGAATTAGGCCTAACAAGAGATGATCAAGGAGCTTTAACTTACCATGGATGCATATGGGTGCCAAAAGTTGCTAATTTGTGACAGTGACTTATGCATATAGCTCACTCTTCATCTTATGCTATGCACCCTAGTAGTAACAAGAAGTATCAAGATTTAAAGACAAATTATTGGTGGGAAGGAATCAAACGAGACATAGCAGATTTCATCTCCTTATGTCTTACATGTCAACAAGTTAAAGCTAAATACCAGAGACCTACAAGTTTACCTCAGAATTTGGAAATTCCTGAATGGAAGTGGGAAAGAGTGATGATGGACTTTCTTACTAAACTGCCAAGAACTCCAAAGGGCTACAATTCTATTTGGGTAACTATTGACTGTTTGACCAAAAGTGCTCATTTTTTTTCTAGTGAAAACCACTTATCAGCCTCCCAGTACGCCCAATTGTACCTAGATTGGATTATGTCCCTACATGGAGTTCCAGTATCAATTATATCCCATCGAGGTACCTAATTTACTACATGATATAAGAGATCCATTCAAGAGGTTTTAAGGTCACAAGTTCACTTCAAGATAGCCTTTCACCCTCAAACCAATGGTCAGTCTGAGAGAACAATTCAAGTTTTAGAAGATATGCTTTGAGCTTATGTGTTAGAATTCGAGAGCAATTAGGAGTGATACTTGCCCTTGATCGAATTTACCTATAACAATGGTTATCACTCTGCAATTCAAATCTCTCCCTTTGAAACATTGCATGGGAGAAAATGTAGATCTCCAATTGGATGGTTTGAAACAGGTAAGGCAAAATTATTAGGCCCAAATTTGGTGCACCAGGCAAATAAGAAGGTCAAGGCCATCAAAGAAAAGTTAATAATAGCTCAGAGCTATCAAATGTCCTATGCAGATAAGAGAATGAAGGACTGAGAATTTCAAGTAGAAGACCAAGTGTTGTTAAAGATATCACCTATCAAAGAAGTGATGAGATTTGGTAAAAAAAGGCAACCTAAGGCCTCGGTATATAGGCTCATGTCCTATAATAAGAAGAATAAGAGCTATGGCATATAAGTTAAACTTACCTTCTGAATTAAAAAGCATCTATCCTATTTTTCATGTATCCATGTTAAAAAAGTATGTCATAAATCTGTCTTAAATCCTACCACAAATTCTAGTTGAGTTGGATAGTCATCTAACTTATTAGAAGCATCCCGTAGCTATAGTTGACCAGCAAATCAGAAAACTCCACTCCAAGTAATCTCCTTCTGTGAAAGTCCTATAGGAAAACCATGGTAAAGAAGAAATGACTTGGGAACTTGAGCTGATTATGAAGGATAAATACCCCTATCTGTTCGAATAGCTTCTTCTCTTCTTATGTCTTTGAAGTCTCATTTTCAATAGTTAATCCAATATTTCATTTTGATCCTATACAACTTTGCATGTAGAATTCAAGGATGAATTCTTTTGATTGGGGGAGAATTTTGTAACACTCTAGTAAATAGATTAAGTTAATAGTAAATTTGTAGAGTTTTGTTTCAAAAGTACATAATTTTTACTCTAACTTGTGTATGGATTACGAAAAATATATTGTAAGTATGTGTGTTTTAGTAGGTATTTTAAATTTTTGTTGTGGCCAAAATGCATATACTCCCTTTTTCTTTTCTTTTTCATTTTCTTTTTCCTTTTTTCTCTTTTTATTCTTCTTTTGTTTTTGCCCCTAGCGTTTTCTTCTTTTTCTCAAACCCAAAGCCCCAACCCTACTCTCCTTTCTTTTTCCTTATTCTCTAGTAGCTTTACCAATCTACTCTTCCGTTGTTCAACTTTTCCCTTTTCTTTTCCTTTTCTTTTAGTCTAGCTTCTTCTTGTCACTGGTTTCCTGGACCAAGCTTTGCCTCAGCTAGAACCACACAGCTCCCAAGGTCTACTTCAGCTCCTTCTTTCTCATCCTTTTTCTAGCCACTAAAATCATCAACACTAGCATCTTCCTTCATCTTCCTATATTTTCTGCTTTTTAGGTTGTGTAAGCTGGCCTCGATTAGGTTTTTTTTTTTCTAACTAATTTATACTTTTCTCCAGCTCAACTATAGCTCTAGCCACCGTGAATTCTTCTAGCTTGGTGTCATGCTTCTCCTTTAGCTATTACCGATCAACTATGGTAGCTATTCTACTACAGCTCACTTTCTTTTTTGGCTAATCTAATCCCTCCAACAACTCACTATAACATTTTTGCCTTTAGGCAACACTAAATCTGATAACATTTAAAAACCGTTGCCTAATAGTAGAATAGGCAACAGTTTTTTTAACTATTACCTTTGTTTCTAATTTTAGACAACACATTGTTAAAATCATTGCCACAAATATAATAGACAACACTTTTTTAAGTGTTGCCAAATTCTAATCCATAAGCAACACATATATTCTGTT
>JANHAO010008694.1:0-19028 GCA_026873985.1 Saraca asoca | reverse complement strand
TTTCCCATAGTTTTCAAGCTGTAGGAAAATTTTTCCATGGTTTTTCCTACATAGACTTTCTATGATTTTTTCCATAGTTTTTTTTTTCTACAGATTTTAGAATATTCTCCTTTATTATTATTAAAAAAATTATTCCTTATGAATTTTTTTCATGACTAAAAACTGCGGAAAATATACTTTAATCTTTTCCACCGATCCGATTATAAACTGTGGAAAATATTGTTTTTATTTTTTCAAAAAATTCCAATAATTTTAAGCCATGGAAAACATATAAATACAAAAGAATTTAAAAAAAATCATTTAAAAGTAAATTTAAATTATTAAAACTGAAAAAAAATGAAAATGAAAATAATAAAATCAATTGAAAGATTGAATAAAAATACAAAATTAAATATACAAACATATTATATAATTTGAATAAAGTAAATTATAAAGCAATTATCATAATCCAAGCTAAATTAATATTTTACCTAAGAAATATAATTTTCCCATCTTTTTGTTTTTGAACACTTCAACTCATTTCCAAGATTGAACAACAAATAGTAAATCTATAAATATACTCTATAATTTTAATAAATAAAATTATCAAAAAATAAAATCCATAACATAAACTAAAGAACATATTGAAAAATGATAATTATGACCTATATTATATTATTTTCCCTATTTTTACTCCTACATACTTCAACTCAATTTTTTAATTTAATTTAAATATACATGAAAATTAATAAAAATTAAAATCATCAAGTAGGCTATATATGATTTGAATAAACTAAATTATAAAAAAAAACATAATAAGTTAAATTAAACTATTAATTTTGCTTAAGAGATTTGATTTTCTTCTTCTTTCTGTCATTTTATACTTTGATCAATTTTTTTTTCTCATTATATTTTTCTAGATTTACTATGCAATAGTTTATATGTGGCTTAATTACATTTTTTGTCTCCTTAATATTCAATTTGAACACATTTTATTCTCCTTAAATTTGATAATCTATTTTAGCTCTCATGATATTTAAATCAATCCAAATCAAAGTCCAAATACCCAACTACCGTCAAATTACAAATGAAAATATTTATGTGGTTGACAAAAATCCAACATGACATAAGTGTGTAAAGAAGAATGTGAGATCAATCTTTCCAACACAAATCAAGTGCGCAAAAAATGTTGCCACTCTTAAGCCATTTTCCCACAAAAAAAAAAGCTAAATATTTATGGAAAAAAAATATATTAAAGATAAGTCATCTGTATTCTGGTCGAACTTCCATTGAAGACTAAAGGTCAAGCATTTGAATGTCAAGTCTCAACCCAATTGAAACTTTCTTAGAAAATTTGAAAAGATGATACGAAAGGTTAAGAGATTTAAAGTTTAAATAAAAGGCCAAATAGGACATATCTAAAAGCAACCTAGGTAAACTATTCACATTTAAAGTTTATGAAGTTGAATGAAATGTTACACTGGACCTATGAGAGAGAGTAAGTGTACCAAAAAGGTTAGTGGATTCCAAGATGAGAACTTGCAAGTTTTTTGGTGTAAAAAGAAAGGAAGAGATAATAGTGAAACTTGTGCTCAATCGAATGAAAGTGAGATTTATAGATGAAATTTGGGTTTGCTTGCAAAAAATCCAATGAAGAAACATGGTTTTTGAACCAAAAGCTAGTTTTGAAACAAAGATGGGCTTGGAATAGTGATATTGAAATTGATGATTTGCTGGGTGGGGTCAATGGAAGTTGAAGAAGTAGCACAAGAAAAATGTGCAAATTGCAGAGAGAGAAAGGTGAGTGAGAAGAAGAGGAAGAACACGCAATGGTAGCTACTGGGTTTTAGAGATTTCATGTTCAGAGGATTTAAGAGGAAGAGGTTGAAGATAACATTCACATTAAATACCTCAATTCAAATCTGCTGATGTGCAATGCCAATCCAAATGACACACTAGAAATAAATAAGCCATGTTGGCACTTTCTTCTGCTACTTGACGGGAGTTGAGCTTTAGGATCTAATTGTGTTCGTTTAAACATAATAAGGACCAAAATATATTATCAAATTTAAGAGGGACCAAATGCATTTAAATTGAATATTTAGAGGACCAAAATGTAATTAAACCTTTTATATTACTATTTAAAAAATCATATACTATAAAAATTTTACACCAAAAAAAATATATACTCATAAGAAACATAATCTCACAATTTCACAACCATTCCAAAAAAATCAACATAGTCACAAAATTATTTTTACATTAATGCAGCAACAAATCAAACCATAACAATTGATGAAATTTACATTCTAGTTAAATTTAGCTTACTTGATCCATTGTTAGAGAGCAAAATCCCCTTTTATCATTAGAAAATTGATCCAAAGCCTACACACATTTTGGCAAGAGAAAAGGAAAACCCCCAGATTAGAAATTAATGTTTTAAGGCAAAAATAATGAAAAATAATCGGTAGAATAACATTTATCTTAGATAAAGAGCAAAATCTCAAAGGTTAATAGCCGGAAAACACTCCAAACGATGGCAATGATGATGGACAATGATGGCACTGAAGAGGTGAGAAAAAGAGCAGAAAAAAAAAGAGAAAAAGGAAGAAAAAGGAGGAAAAAGAAAAAGGTTCTAATATAGGGTCCTTTTTATATTTCCTATGATTTTTCCTATTGTTAAAACCTTGGGAAACAATTAAAACGATTGTTTCCTATTTCCCATGGTTTTAGCCATGGGAATTCAAATTTTTTATTTTTCATGATATGTAAACTGCAAGAAAATTTAAAATTTGAAATTTATCACAGCTATAAATTGTGGGAAAGAAAAAAGAATTTTAAAAACTTTAAAATAAATTCTGATTTCAATTTTTACATAATTCCTAACGACTTTTTCCTCAATGTTTTCCCACAGCTCAAAACCTCAAGAAATACCACAAAAAATTATCATTTTTTTAATAGTGTATATAGTTTTACAATGAGTGGGGATTTATCTAATGGTAAATTCCAACAGATCAACCTTTTAAAGACCAAAGTATCTAAATTACAAAATAAACTTTGATAATGACAAATGATTAGTTCTTTCTAAAAGGCAGCAACACTTAGTTCCTTAATTTATTTCCACAAAATATTTTTATTTAAATAACAAAATATATTAACTTGTCTGCTATACCCTCAGGCTCTCACATTATTAATGCTATGTTTGGTAGTCAAGAAGAAAAGGAAAAGAGAAAAAAATAATTGAGAAAAATGAAAGATAAACTAAAAAACTAAGGTGGAGAATTGACAGTTGAAAAATGACTTTCGTTGATCATATCAACATTAATATCTAAATTAGATACAAATCCTTTTAAACCTCACAAATTGGTAATACACTAAAACATGAGTATTTAAGTATGTTAATCATAAATGCTCATTTTGTTTCCTCCTTAACCAAAAATCTACAAATAGAAAAAATATTATGACACATAACACTTTATTGTTTGCATTTTCCTCTTCTAAACATAAGTATTTTACTAATGAAGACTAATGCCATGTTAGGATGGAGGAGAACAGAGGGAGGAATAGGGAAGGGAACATATGTCATAACCTCTTCTTGTTTTGGAGTTTTTATTACATGAAGAAAATGAGGATTTATGATCAATTCTCCAAAATCTTCCAATACTTTATCTTTTGCATTCTTCCAATTTATAGGATTTTATGTTTTCTAAACATCCAAACAAGGGAAAAGAAAGTTATAATTTAACCATTCATTCTCCTCTCTTCCCTTGATTTCTATTTTCTCTTATGGTATGTTTGGGAGTTAATGGAAGGAGAAAATGGAAGGTAATGAAAGCAAGAAGGATGGATGGATGGTTAAGAGAAAACTTCTCTTCCTTCGTTTGGATATATAGAAAATGCTCCAAAATCTCTCAAATTAGAGGAACACAAAAGAATAAGCTTTAAAGGATTTTGGAGGATTAATCATAAATCTAATCTTTGCCGGTCCTTGATCAAAACTCTTAAAAAACGAGGAGGTCATAACATGATCTTCTATTCCTTTTTCTTTCCTTTCATTATTCCCCATCCAAACAAAGCATTATAGTATGCCTAAGAGTTAAGAGAAGAAAGAAAGAAAATACAATGAGAGAGAATAGAAGAAAAAGAAAGGAAGATAGATGGTTAAAAGAGGACTTTCCTTTTCTTTATTCAACTATTTAAAAAATACTTCAAATTGAAGGAACGCAAAACAGTGAGTTACGGAGGGTGTTGGAAGGCATTGATATATTAGTCATAAACCTTTAATCTCTTCCTTTCTTTAATTAAAACTCTCAAACAAAGAGAATGTTTCACTTCCCTCCATTCTCCCCCATCCAAACATAGTCTTATTGTCTTCCCTTCCTTATCTCTCTTAATTTCCAAACATATAATATAAGAATAGTAATAACTAAATGAGAATAGTAGTAACTAAATGAGAGTATTAACATTCCAATTTAAAGATAGAAATTGCCAATATCTTTAATATTATAGTGACACCTGATATTACTTTTAAGACTTTCCCTCTTCATTGTCCTAGGATTGAACCTAGGATATTATGTGTGTTAACTTGTCACTTGTATTATCATGAAGAAAAAGACAAAAAATTAATTTTCTATTCGGCAAAGTAAAACAAATAAGAGAAAGATGTGGTGGAAAAAAAAAAGAAAGAAGAATTAAGGGAGCATTTTCTTAACTTTAGTCCTTTGATGGTTGTGTCAAGGCTCTTGCTCTTCTTATTCCAAATTATATTTATGCGTGGCATGTTTATGTTCCAAAAGAGATCACCATAAATTATTGGATGTCCTCTTATTTGTAAGAATACTTGTTGTTATTTATGAGAAGACCTATACATTTTATAAACCAAAAAATTCTTAAATTTTTTTATCATAATTGAAAATTTTTTCATGTTGAAACTTTTGGTAGCAGAGTTTTAGAATTTTTCATATTTACTACACATAAAATTTATATAAAACATATCTTGCATAAATTTTTAATATAAAATGTTTTGAAAAAACTTATATGCCAAAATACATTTTTGATCTTCTAACTTTTATATAAGTTTTGTTCTTGTCCTTTAAAAATTATTTTGAATCTTTTAAAAAATACATAATATCATTCATGATGCTAATTTCATTCAATTTACTAATAAAATTCTTTTACTTGACATCTTAACATATACAAAATAAATTAGACACATAATAGAGAATCAAAATATACCAAAGGGAAGAAAATTAATTTGTAACCCATTTTAGAAATATAAAATAAAGTAAATTTATTTGTTTTTTGGAGAGAAAATATTGTTTTAGTGTTTTATTATATATCTAAATTTTATTTTATACTAGTTAAGATGGTAGATTGTGAAACATGTAAATTGAATGTAATTAATATTTAGAATGACATTTTGTGCTTTCCAAAAGATATGGAGAAACCTTATAATTGTCAGGGAATAAGAATAAAACTTATATGAAAGTTTGAGGATTAAATATGTATTTTTGCTAAACATATAGAATTCACCTATCAAATTATAATTTTAAGCCTTTGTTTTTTTGTCAAAAAATATTTTTCATAGAAGAATATCATTTACTTAAATATAAATAAAGGTCTTTCATGTTATTTACCTATCTTGTAATTAATAAATTAGTATATGGTGTTATGTTAATAGAGAAAATTAACTTCCTCCTTAAAATTATAAATGTTATTTTTCATCATATTTTCTATTTATAATATTAAGTAAATAGAATATTTTATATTATTTTAATATTATGTAAGTATTAACGCGAGTAAATGGAATTGTTCTTGCAAAACAAACCTTTAAATTGGACTTGAAGTTGCATTTTTTAACATTAAATATGCCCCATCAAATTTTTAAAAATAAATAAAAATAATTGTAGGAGCTTCGTCATCAGTTTCAACACCTTTTATGATAATTATATATAGAGTAAAATATCTAACTTATCCCCAAACTTAAGCCAAAACCCATTATGTAATTTGATTTGGGTCTGGCCACTTTCTGATTAATTTATCGCTTATCACTAAAGAGAAAAAATGGAGGTGCTTTTTATTTGTACATTTTGAGTTTATATGAATCAAATGGAAATAAAAATGAGAAAAAATAAATATAATATTGATATATGACTTTCCCTATAAAAAAAAAGAAAATAAAAGAAAGGCACGCACAAAATTAACAAAATATAATTCACTAATCCTAAAAAATTATAGTTCAGTAATAAACAAAAATAATCGAGTCGAGTTCCGTCCGGTTCAGTGAAGGACCATATAAACCTTGAACCGCGCAAATCACAGTGCCTAACCCGCCAGAAAGAGCGAAGCAGCAAAAAGGGGAAAACCCTTTTGAACCAGTGAGCTCTCTTCGAAGTAGCAGAGAGCACAGTTCTCACCTCGAAAGCCCTCGCAAACACTAGAGTGCAATTTCAATCGAAAATGGATGTCTCCGATAAATTGAAGAATCTCAAACTTGAAGACTCGAATATGCAAATGGACTCCGACGACGCTTCCGGTGTTCAAGTATTCATTCAAAACATTATTCTTTCTTCTCCAGTTTCTCTTTTCGATTCAGAAAATGAAGTAACATACAAATAAGAATTCATAGATTAGTTGAGGATTTCGTCTTCTTCATGAATTTTTTTCCTTGCCATAATGACTCAATGCTGTGAAGGCTCACTTTTAAATGGTTATTCTGAAAGTATTGAACCCTAACATTGGTTTCTGGTCGACCTATTTTTCGATTTTGAATTGTGGGTATCGATTAAGTTCTTTGCTTGACATTTGAAGGCAAAGGTGAATGAAAAAGAGGAGCTCACAGAGACAATGAACAAACTGAATATTGAGGGGTCATCATCTGGGAGTGGAGGGAATTCATCTTCTAACTTCAAAAGAAAACCAGTCATTATCATAGTTGTGGGCATGGCAGGTGATTGTATTTGATTGACTTCATCAAAAAGTTATACTTGTCTATCTAAGAATTTTTTTTTTTTCTGCATTTCTGAATGAAGACACTGAGAATAAAGTTCATGTGTGTTTAGGTAGTGGAAAAACAACATTTCTTCATCGGTTGGTTAACTATACACAAACGAAAAACATTCGGGGTTATGTGATGAATCTTGACCCTGCTGTCATGACACTCCCATTTGGTGCTAACATTGATATTCGAGACACTGTTCGATACAAGGAAGTCATGAAGCAGTTCAACCTTGGTCCTAATGGTGGAATTTTGACATCCCTTAATTTGTTTGCCACAAAGTTTGACGAGGTAAATTTTGCTCGTAAAATGTCTGAGAATCTTTGCAAAATTTTCATGTCTCTCTCCTTGTTCAGTTAGTTACTGATTTTCCTTCATCCACTAGGATAAAGTGTTTGTTGAATTTTTCTGGTTCAATAATGGGCTAGATTAATTTTTGTAAGCAATTATGATGGAATCCCTACTTATTTAGCAGTTTTCTTGGGCTCATTTACTTCTATAATTAGTCTGTATATTACCTAATTAAACTCATAGCTCAATGTTTGAGGACACAAAATGTGTACATGATGCCATCAGGCACTGATATTAGTTACTGGTTCATTGTTATGTTACTATTTGGTTTCATTGTACAATAATTTTTTAAACTGTCATGTGTTATTCCCATCTCTTGCTCTTGTATACTTAAATTTAAGTATGTTTATGCTCCTCAATTTAGGTAATTTCTGTTATTGAGAGGCGAGCCGACCAGCTTGATTATGTTCTTGTGGATACCCCTGGTCAGATTGAGATTTTCACTTGGTCTGCTTCTGGTGCTATCATTACAGAAGCTTTTGCTTCCACATTCCCAACTGTAGTCACTTATGTGGTTGATACACCGCGTTCAGAAAGTCCCACTACTTTTATGAGCAACATGCTTTATGCTTGTAGTATCCTTTACAAGACACGATTACCTCTTGTCTTGGCATTCAACAAGACTGACGTGGCACAACATCAGTTTGCCTTGGAGGTATTGTTTATCTTTGATGAATCCTGATGTCTTTGCTTTTTTGTACAGATTATTTATTCTTGATATTAGTATTGATATGATATCAGATTGTGATATTCTAACTCACTAACGCCAAGTTAAGGTTAGGTTCTAAAAGTGTTTTGTTTTTCAGAACTTTGTCTTGGGTTTTCAATCTCGTAATATGACAGCCATAAATATAAGTTTGCCATGATGTATGTGGCCATGTCTTTGTTGTGAGGAACTCAGGTACATGTAGTGCTGCAAAGATATGAAGAGTTTACCATAATCAGGTTAAGCTTCAGTATATATTTATGGAAGTGGTATCAGGGAAGATAAGTCATTTTTAATTTAACAGATTTAGGTGAAACTGAAACAAACATTGTATAACTAGAATTTACATCTCCCCCTGCCCATTGGAGAATTTTTTTTTTTTTTTTTTTAGAGAATTAAACCATTTTTCTCTATTGTCTTGCAATCTAGTGTCTCTGTGCTCCTTTGTTTGCATAATGGAAGAAAAATCATTATAAATGATGTTAGTACTTTAGATATAGATAAACAATATCTGTTTGAGCTGATGTACTTAGTTTCAGATTGTAAGAAATGTAAATTGTTCTAAAGCTCTCAAGATGTAAAATCTAGATTTTGTTATGGGATTTCGCAATTTTTTCCACTCCTTTGTGTATATGTTGAGCTTGTAAATGTGATATAATGTTGTGTTTTGATGTTATTTGTAATAAATTTATTGTGTTTTTAGTGGATGGAGGATTTTGAGGCATTTCAATCAGCGATAAGTTCAGATCACTCCTACACATCAACTTTAACTCATAGCCTTGCACTTGTGCTAGACGAGTTCTACAAGAATTTAAGGTCTGTTGGTATTTCTGCTATTTCTGGTGCAGGAGTTGAAGCCTTCTTTAAGGCCATTGAAGCCAGTGCAGATGAATACATGGAGAACTACAAGTATTTGCTGATCTTAAAAATTTCCTTTTATTAACTTCCTTTATATTGTTGGCAAGATGGTTTCCTTTATCATCTTTGATTGATTTAGAAAACAATTACTATGATTGGTTTAAAATGGCCAAGTACTTAAACTTTTTATTTGTATTCTCCATTTTTTTAGGGCTGAACTTGATAAAAGACGGGAAGAGAAGCAGCGATTGGAGGAAGAGCGTCGGAAGGAAAACATGGATAAATTGAGAAGGGATATGGAAAAATCCGGGGGAGAAACTGTTGTCCTTAGCACTGGTTTGAAGGGCAAGGAAACCAGGAGTAAAATCATTATGGACGAGGAAGATGAGATAGAAGAAGTTGAGGAATTTAATGATGATGATATGGAGAGATTTACTGATGAGGAAGATTTCATAGACGAGGACGAAGATGAGCAGGTTGCTAGCTTCTCTCTTTAGCTTAGTTTCATTTCATTGCTAGCTAAAATGCTTCAGAACCCGATCTTGTGTAGAATTTTGACCACTCACTTGACAACCAGACATCTTGTGCTATGATTGTATTTTTTTAATACATTTGTGGTATTTTGAAACAAGCTGCTTATCAAAATTTGCAAATACCTTGTTGAAACTTCCAAGAAGATCTTGATCTTGCCTTCCCTCGTGTTTCACTCATGCAATACTAGTTGAAACTATGTTTCCTTCCTTATTGCTGCAGTACAGCAAATGGATGCTTCCCATTAGCTCTTTACAGACAGATGTAGATGTGCAGCGCGGATATAAAGTAGTAGAAGAAGGATAATGTTATACTTTAGTCCTACAGCTTTTGCATTATAATGATGGAAGCATCTAGAGATAGTGCTTAATAGTTAACACTGCACTGCACTTGCATTTTACTTGACTCAATCTAAAATGGTTTTAAAAGATGACAATTGGAAAAGTGTACTCTTTTTTCTGTAATCTTTCCAGAAAGAGATTCGGCTGCCTTTAGGCCTAAAGTGAGCATCAAACTTAACTACGTGATAGTAACTAACTATTGAGTGAAAACCAAATTATTGATACTAGATGCTTATTTTATATAAAAACATCAATTTTATGGCGAGTTTGATTGCTTAAATATTATTTTTATATAATTATTATTTATTTTGAGATTTAGATAAAAAGATTTAATATCAAAATAAATAAGAAATCATATGATACAAATTCCTTAACTATCAAATTGCCCAATTTCTCCATAAAGAACATCCTGGTTTAAAGATTGTTATTAGATGAGACAAGCATATCTCAAGAAGATTTGAAATTTTAATTAGTAATTGTCCTTTTCATTGATTGGACGTAAAGATGCATGTGTCAAGGCGCGCTTAGAAAGAAACTTTCTTTATAAAAAAAATTTCCCAAATAATATTCATTAAATTATGATAGAAGTTTTGTCTTCATAAATACAAAATAATAATAATAATAAATTCAAGCCGAATCACATGAGTTTTAGTGTCTACATAAAATGATGATTTATTTATTGCGCCAGTGGCAAGGACTATATAAATTAATGTGACTTTTTTAATAATACTAATACCGTAGTTTGATATGCTTTATAAACTCTAATCATCTGTGAGTGTAATATATGAGTTACTTGAGCAAACAGCCTCATTAGAGATAAGAGGGTGAGTTAAATCGGAGAGATAGGCCTTTGATTGGATAATCATCATCAAATGCCACGTCAAATTTAATTATCCAATCGGAATAAGAAGCAGAAAAAGTTTCACAAAAAATAATAATAAAAGAAATTTCTGATTCCCTCTCCAATCTTCTCTCACACCTGCCCCGACCATAACCAGAAAGTCTAGAACTAATAAAATAACGTAATGATAATAGACTATATGAAGCAGCATTCATTTTCTTTCGCAAAAGCTTCCCTTCCAAAGTGTAGGAAGTTGCAGAGAAATCCATAGAAGAATTGAGAAACCGAGAATGGCGAAACACGAGGAGCTTCCGATTCCGATTTATAACTCTTTAGAACCTGTTTATGGCCGAGGATCCCAGCTCGAAGAAGCTCAGGTTCGTTTCGACAATTTGAAGTCCGAGTTTCAGAAAATCTTCGGTCACCCTCCTCAACTCTTTGCTCGCTCACCTGGTCCTCTCTCTCTCTCTCTCTCAATTCTCTGGCCTTTGCTTTTTCCTGTTTGAAGCAAAAGAAACGGCGGGAAAATGAGAACCGACTAAAATTTTTATTCTCGTTTCCTTTTTCTCAAAATTAGGTAGTGATTAGACATGTAGGCAATAGGCTTACTCATGTCAGTGTATGTGTGCTCGAGTTTGGTGATTTTAGCTGAAAAATATTATTGATCGTTGTGAAGGATGAGAAATTGAACTGTTGTTTAAATGTGTCTTTTGTGTTTCAGGGAGAGTGAACTTGATCGGGGAACACATTGACTATGAAGGATATTCGGTGTTGCCGATGGCAATTCGGCAAGATACGATTGTGGCGATTCGGAAAAATGAAGGCGAAAAGGTTCTCAGAATTGCTAATGTGAATGAAGAAAAATATTGCATGTGTACTTATCCAGCTGATCCTAGCCAGGTGGATCTTTCTATCATTGTGTTTTTTTTTTCATTTCTAATTTCTGATAATCTGGTACAGTGGTAATGTAAATTGCCACTGTGTAAATGTCTTTGCTACTTCACCTCTATGATTTGTTTTTCTTTTCCAATAAAATTATCAGATTTTCATGTCAAATTTATCTTTGATATTGAGGCTCTGTTTTTCATGTAGGAACTCGACTTGAAATATTTCCAATGGGGACATTATTTTATTTGCGGGTGAGCCTATTTGTTTAATACGAATGTTCTGTGATATAATTGGAAGTTAGATGAAAGACTTGTGCTTTGTTTTCCTGAATTAACCATGCCTAATGCCTAGCATTGCAATGATAACTGGAATTATATTTCATTTAATCCATCTTCTTGATGGATAGATATTAGAAGTTATTTGAAATATATTCTAAATTTGGAGTGAAAATCAATACAATCTGCTGTAACTGTGAAAAGAGAATTGTGATTTGTTGTGTAAAAGGTCTATGTTTTCTATAGGTACAAAGGCTATTATGACTATGCAAAATTGAAAGGAATAAATGTTGGTGAACTAATTGGACTTGATGTCCTTGTTGATGGAACAGTTCCAACAGGTATGTCCATTATTTGATATTAAAATTGTGTTCATTTGTTTGTATAAGGGAAAGGGGGGACCAGAGGTTTTAAGAATCCTCACAACATGTTCTCTCTTCCCCTTATTATAGATTAAACTAAGTGCTTCAGTTTTGATACTCTGTTAGGGGGTACTGCAATGAGCAAATATGTTTTCTTATACAGGTTCTGGCCTATCAAGTTCTTCAGCATTTGTTTGTTCTTCCACAATTGCTATTATGGCTGCATTTGATGTGAACTTCCCAAAGGTATCTCACCCGTGCTGAATGTGAATTCTACTTTGTAGTTTGACCAACTTCAGTTCAGAGCCTCCAATAAATCAATTTAATAGAACTAACACGAATACTCTTGCTAAATTTGTTGCATAATTTTTAGCTTGAGACGTGATATAGTCACCTTATACTTGAATAAATTACCTCAGACCTTCCCTGAAAACATGCCTTGTTGGGGAAAATGTTTATTTGCTCTTATTCTTATTATTAACCTTTCCAATCTCTAACATTCATATATTGTTGACAGAAAGAAATTGCACAAGTTACATGTGATTGTGAAAGACACATTGGAACACAATCTGGTGGGATGGATCAGGTTGTACTCATATTCATTTTATTCAAATCACTTTCCCATGAAATGGTTGTCATTAATTTTGTGGATACAGATTGACTATTTCTAGTTTAATAACTAATGCTCAAGTACAATGCCTTAGGTGAACCTATTATTATATGGTGTTCTAATCTATTTTTCAAAATGAAACTACGTTAATTGTTAAGCAGAATCTACTATCTGCTCTAGGGTATGCGTTCATTTTATTTTCATGCGTTTTTCAAAATATGTTAGCTATACAATATCAGATGATCAACTTTTTTGTTTAAGGCCTCAAATTGAAATTAATAGTGTGAGATTCAAATAACACTGCAAGTCTGTATTTTCACTCAACTTCCAATTTGCTCTCATCTTTATATGTCTGTGAATAATTTGAAATAGTTATGGGATACATATGATTTATCTTTTACATAGTTCAGAATTCAGGCCCTCAGTGTTCAATTAATCTTTTTCATAGGGCACTAACTTAGTGTGAAAACTCATCATGTTTTTGTTTTATTTTACAGGCAATATCTGTCATGGCCAAAACTGGGTTTGCTGAGTTGATTGATTTCAACCCTATTCGTGCAACAGATGTGCAACTTCCTTCCGGTGGAACTTTTGTAATTGCCCATTCTTTGGCTGAGTCGCAAAAGGCTGTCACTGCTGCAACAAATTACAATAATAGGGTTGTTGAGTGTCGTTTGGCTTCTGTAAGTATGCTTTATCATGCAAGAATACACATTCAACTTGAACGGGAATGCATAAGTGGAGTCTAATTAAATGGTCATTTATATTCAGATTTTTTCGCAGCTTGAATCTAAAGTTTTTCAACAGCTTATTTCTCTCTTAGAATAAGAAAAATAAAACCTGTCCTTCAAGATATCTTTGGTCCTTTGATATTTGGGGTATGACTTATTCTCTTTTTTTCTGTTCAATTTATCTCCAATTCCCAATGAGCTACTAGGACATTTTCCAGATTGTGCCTGATAGGCCTTGGTATGAATCCACAAGAACACAGTATCAAACCCTAGTTGCTTAGGGTGACATCCATGGCTACAATTTTTTGTTTTTTTGTTCAATTGTCTCCAAACTCACAATGTTGTTATTGTGAAAATTTTCAGATTGTGCTTGGTATAAAGCTAGGAATGAAGCCAGAAGAGGCTATATCAAAAGTGAAAACACTATCTGATGTCGAAGGTTTATGCATGTCATTTGCTAGTAGTCGTAAATCTTCTGATCCTGTAGTTGCTGTTAAGGTAATCTTCCACTGCACCATGCCATCCTTGTTTATTCTTTTAAATTTTTAGTTTTACAAAATTAGCCTTTTATGCACAACACATGAGAACAATGCTATTTCAATCAATATCGGTGTATATAATTTCTTGGTATTTTTTGTTTACATTCACAAGCATTATAAGCCGTTTTCTACTAGAATGATTTTTTTTCTTTCTTTTATATGAAGGAATATTTGAAGGAAGAGCCGTATACAGCTGAAGAGATTGAGAAAATTACTGGGGAAAAGCTGACCTCATTTCTGAGCAGTAATTCAGCTTATCTGGATGTTGTTAAAGTTGCTAAGGACTACAAGTTACATCAGGTATTGTATGCCAGTCCTTGTAATGAAGTTACATCCCTGCCAGTCCTATAACCAGGTTAGGATCTGCATATTCTTCATTTCTTTTCTTTTTGGCTCCTGTCTTCATCTACTTGCAGTTTTAGATGAAAATTCTGTATTTCTGTAAAATTCTATAACCATAGGTAAGTGTTTTAGTTCTTTTGAATTTGTCTTTATAAATGTATTGAAAGCATTCATATTCACTTACTCTAATTGTGAAAAAATCTATGCTATTGCATTTCATGGTGCCAACAGTTATTTTCATTAGTTGGAAGAGTTGCTAATTCATTCCTTTGATGGGCTTTTATTCAATTTTGACGCATTAATGTCCAGAGAGCCGCCCATGTGTATTCAGAAGCGAAGAGAGTACATGCTTTCAAGGATATTGTATCATCTAATTTAAGGTGAGTCTTTTTGTTTGATCATAACTATACATTTTCTTGGAAAATTTCATTTTTATGTGATCCTCAGTTTCTCATATAAGAGATATTTCTGGGCTGTCAAAGGTAGAACTCCATAATTTGTATTTCTTTTCGGAAAAATGGTTACAGACTTCTGAAGTTTATAATGTAAAATGATAAAATCCAACAATTGAAACATATAATTTATGTAAGGAAAATTCAGGAGTGCAATGTGATTTGAATAGTTTCGTTTAGTAGGTTCGTGCTGTTTTTTAATATGGCTTAGATATGACATGAAGACATGGCCTGATGGCATTTGGCTATGTTTCCTTTTTTGTTTTTTTTTTTAAGTCTGATATGCTTGGTAATGTGATTTTCAATTAAAACTCACATTATGTCACAGAGGCCTATTAATAAACTTGTTATTTTGTTAATTTAGTGTTATGTGCATGTTTGCAGTATTCTGTTGATCTTGATTATGTTTTGGATGAGGAGCACTTCTAATGTGATAGTTTGTCTTTTTATTTTGGTGAAAATACCTCACATTTATCTCCTTTTTTAATCTGATGAGGAACAAGTGAGAACTTCTGTAAATATATATATATATATATATATCAAGGAATGTCAGGGTTCATGACATCTAATCATGTGCTTACTCAGGATATGAAATCTTGAAATGGTTGATTCCTAGTTTAACATCTATGTCATCTTTATCGATTGAAGACAAAGCATACTAGAACTTCTTTTGCTTCTTGAGTTTTTTCCTCAAGGGTTATGTCTGAGGGAATTTGGAATAATGTCCAAGCCACCCATCCAAAGTAGGCAGCAATGTATTTCTGAAAGTGAAGTAGAAGAAGAGTATGCAGCAAAAATAGAGAGTAGGTCAAAGTAGCAAAGATCGCCATATTCATACTCACTACCAATTACCCTCCTCCTTAAAGAAAGGTTTGCCAGGATAGAAAGATGGTTTAGGACGAGGTTTTGGATCTTGTTCTGATAAAGAAAGACTATTTTTTAGATGTGAAAAGGCGAATGGAACATAATACACTGATCTATATCAAGATACATAGATAAAGTTAAGATTGTAAAATCATCCTCTACTGTTATGTACGGTGCGGGGAATTTTGTACTTAAATTAACAGTGCACATTGTAATCCTTTTCTTGTTAAGTAATATGTCAAGCAAATTTTAATTTTAATATTTTTTTTTTCAGTGAGGAAGAGATGTTAAAGAAGCTTGGTGATCTTATGAATCAGAGTCATTACAGCTGCAGCGTTTTATATGAATGCAGGTATCGACATACAATATTTTCTTGTAAAATGTCGTGTTATTTGAAAAAAGTGTCATTTTTGTGTTTGTCCATCTGCCTCTGGTATCGATTATTATATTATAAGAACTTTATAAACCTTCAAATTACAGGATGAAGAATGTTACTTATAAGATAATCATCCTCAATTACAACATTAAATTAAAAATTTTATCCCTTTTTTTTTTTCTTTTTCTGGGAATCAGTTGTTCAGAGTTGGAAGAGCTTGTGCATATATGTCGCAGAGAAGGTGCCCCGGGGGTAAGGCTAACCGGAGCTGGATGGGGTGGTTGTACTGTTGCTTTGGTGAAAGAAAGCATTGTCCCGCAATTTATCCTTAATTTGAAGGTTTGCTTCCAAATAATATTTGAAGAGTCTAATAATCCTTTGAAATACAAGAATTATTAATGTTAATATTTCTTTGATATTCCAGGAATGTTTTTATCAATCTAGGATTGAAAAGGGTGTTATCAAGAAGGAGGATCTTGGTCTCTATGTATTTGCTTCCAAGCCATCAAGTGGTGCTGCTATTTTCAAGTTTTAGGCCCTTTTTCACTTTTACCAGATGAAAACATTAGCAATCAGAACAAGATCCAAACTCTAAGTGGAATCATACTTTAATAAAATTTTAAATATATTATTAAAATTATTTATCTTATACAGATTATTTTGATATTTTTATTTATATGATGATAAAATTCAATCACTTATTTTAATCTTTTTATTTTTATTGCTAAGACACTTGTGTTAATCTTACTTCAATTATTTATATAAATCTTATAAATTGAAATAAGAAATATATAATTTATTTTTATTTCATATTTATGCTATTTTTATATATAAATTAAAAAATCAATTATTCATTTATATATTTATGTCAATTTATAATTTTATGTTTATGTAATAATTTTAAATTATGATTACTTTGTATATTAAAATATTTTAAACAATAATTTATTTGTTCCTTCTAAACTTGTAGGCCATTTATGCATATAATGATATATATTAATATTTCTACATTTTTTATTATTTTAAATTATATTCAAGAATAATTAATAATTACTTTATAATGAAAACTATTATTTTATTTAAATTTTTTTAAGTTGTATATAATTTAAATTAAAGACTATGACAAACTAATTTATTCAACTATCATGAATAATGACATATCGGTTTATTTATTATCAATTTAGTTAATTATTTAATATATTTTAATTATTAATTGATGCACTCTAGTCTTATTTATTATCTTCATTAATCAAAATAATTTTGATAATGTTAGAAATTAGTGCATATAATTTATATATTATCATAAACACAAACAATCCTTTTAAAATATTATATATATAATAGATATTAATGTGTTCAATAAGTGAAATTTCAAATATTTTGACATTTGTTTAAGATAAATTTTTCTTTTAGGTAATAATTTTTTTAAGTTGTATATAATTTAAATTAAAGAATTGGCTAAAATGCAAATTTGATTCCCTAATTTTCACACTAGTTTCATTCTTATCCCTTAAAAAAATTTTAAACAATTTTATCTTATAACTCTCAGAAAGCACACAAATTCACTCACAACACTAACTCTATTTGTTTTGTGATCAGAAATTTATTGCTAGCACAAAAAATAGCATCCTAGGTAACATAAAATTGATTTAGCACATAATATAGGACAAAATCTCTATTTTAACACTAACAAAAATAAATTTGTTTTCCTTTTATTTTTTTAAAAAATGGGTTAACAGAAATATTGTCTTCCATTAATTTCGTCAATCTTCATTTCAGAAAATCAACTTAAGATTTTGAAAGAAGATTGTTGCAAATAATTGAAGATTTTGGTTTTGGTTCCATCTTTTGTTGTGTACAATAATTGATGGGAGGTTATTCCTTCTCCATAACTACATCAACTCATAATTTCTATTATTCATCAGTTGCAAATCAATCCGCTAAAAAATTTCACATCCAATACCTCTCTACAACAACACAACCAACAAACTTCCATGGAAAAACAAAAATTATTAGATCGGAAAATTATAAATTGATTTTTTCATGCCCAATTCCTACAACTTCAAAATGACTTGCCTGGATTAGCGTCCAGTTGAAACATCAGAAGCCAAACTCTCTCCCCACAATAACAATAAATCATTGTGCTTCCAAAGTTGGCTGAAAATGCTTGAGTTGTCATTTTCTTCTTTCTTTCAAAATCCAAATTATGCAACAATTAGAAAGTCTAAAGAAAAATAAGACTTTTTTCAATTTTTAAAAAGCTCCAAAATATTTTTATGCCACTTAGGATACTTATGTGTGTACTAGCAAGGAATTTCTATCACCAATTTGGATGGAGGTAGTGTTCTGAGTGGGTTTCCATGCTTTCTGAAAGTTAAGGGATAAAATTATTCAAAAAAATTCTTAGGCAGTAAGAATGAAACTAGTGTGAAAGTTTGGTGATCAAATTTTCATTTTGATCTAAAGAATACGATTAATTAATTTATCTAACTATTATAAATAATGACAAATTAGTTTACTTATTATCAATTTAGTTAATTATTTAGTATATTTTAATTATTAATTGATAGTTTCTCATTTTATTTATTATCTTAATTAATCAAAATAGTTTTGATAATGTAAAAAATTAGTGTATATAATTTACGTACTATCATAAGCACATGCCAACATTCAAAGTATGCATATCATCCTTTTAATATATATAATAGATAATAGTTGTGTTCAATAAATGAAATTTCAAATATTTTGATATTTGTTTAAGATAATTTTTTTTCTTTCAACTTATAACAAAAATATGGGGACAATTTTATATAAGTTGTGGAGGTTAATACATGTAATTACTATGTATATGTGTAGAATGATTTTTTCTTGTGGGGGTTAATTGCCTCATGATAGTATGAATGTAAGTAGAGCTTGAATCTAGAGAGAGAGAATTTCAAAAATTTCTTCAACAAAAACTCAAATTCAAGCTCATCCCAAGATCTA
>JANHAO010008693.1:0-19035 GCA_026873985.1 Saraca asoca | reverse complement strand
TACCACCAAGAAGATGAGGTACATCACACATACTTGGGATGTGTTGTAACAATTCTTTCTTTTCTTTTTGGCCTTAGATTATATGCTGTTGAGTTATTGGCATTTAGCAAGTTGCATGCCATAAAGATTTCATTGTAGCAAGAGCCAATAATACTAAATGTCATGGAATATGCTTTTAATTGTTTTCAGCTTGCCCAATATTTTTTTTTATTATTCACTATTTTATTTTAAATTTTTTTATTAAAAATAGATAAATCAAATATATTTTCATTGTTTTCATTTTTTAAAAACAGAAAATAGTAAATCAAATCAAACATATTTTTTAAAATTTAAAATTTTAAAAATAAAAATTATTTTCAAGAAATGAAAATAAAAAATAAAAATAAAAAATATTTCTTGAAACTAAACGCCCCTAAGATTCTCACCTCCTCTTATGGAAATATTTTTATAGAAAAATTATAAAAAATAATTCCTAAAAAATAATATTTCTTAAGAATCACATTTTTAAAAATCACATACCAAATATAATAAATAATATTTCTTACGCTAAAATTCCTAAAAGAGTAAAAACTTTCCTCCCATCAGACGCTCCCTTATTTTTTCCGTCTCTACCAAGCTGGGGGCAAGTAATGTCTCTCCCTTAATTTTGTTTGTGGAGTAAGTGGGCCACTTCCTCAACCCTCAACAGAGACGTGGCAATATGAAAGCCGACGAGGCACGCATGCACTCAAAAACGGGCGAAAAGCTGACTCTGTCAGTGACTCACTGACAAACTAGTATGACTGGCAGCATCACCCAACAAACGTCAACCAACGTCCTTTTTTTTTTTTTTTTTTTATCACCCTAGAAAGGAATCTATTTTTAATATTATTAATATTACTGTGATAATTGATTGAAGAGTAAATTATCAATTTAGTTCTCAAAACTTACACGAAGTCTCAATTTCATCCATAAAAAAATTTATTATCAATTTTGTACAAATGATTTCAATAGTAATTCAAAATATTCTTTTATCAAATGTCAAGTTAATAGAATTTTTATATCATAATTTAAAACTTGATATGTCAATATAATTTTTTACTATCATATGATCTAATATTTTTATAGCCATAAAAGAAATAGTTTTTAAATTCTAAAATTCAACATTATAGTTTTTCTTTTTCACTGAGCAATAAAGATAGAGATTTATTAACGACAGAGCATTAGCTTATTCATAAATAAATCTAATATGTAATTAACATGTTAAATAAGCATATAATAATACAATATGTGCAAAATCGTTATTATGATCAATCCTAATCAGTGAAAGGATCATTTTGAGTCACTTTGAAAAATGTTTTAATTTAAATTGAGATAAAAAATCTTTTCAGTAGAGAGTTAAGTCATTGGATATTCTTAAGGGCTAAATAATTAATTTACTTTTGACTAAAAGGTGAGAATAATGCTTTAATATGTACTTACTTAATTAAAACAAGTTATGCTTTATAGATTTATGAAAGACTTAAATTTCATGGAAACTGTTTTATTTTTATAAAATTTTACAACTTTTGTATAGACTTTGATTGTAATGAGTGTACAAAAATCTACCATAAAAAATATTTTTAAAAATTATAACTTTTTAAAGAAAAGAATGTTTATGAAAAATTGTAAAAAAATAAAAACTTTTCATACAAAAATGTGTATTCATATGCAATGGTGAATTCATTATTTTTTTTAAAGTGGGCACTAAAATAAATGAAAATGCAATAACAATATGATTTCACAAAATATATTATTCTTTTTTAATCCAATACATAATACTTATCAATCATATTTTCTTCACAAGCATTAATAAAAGATGCTACTAACATAATTTTAAAATCTGATAAAGAGAGAATTGAGAAAATAATCAAACTGTACAATTGCTCTATATGTATCACACATATTAGAGTGCTACTGCATCTTTTATTATTCCTGTTTATAAACTTGCATCCATGCTACGCATGTGTGTAATTAACTTCATTTAACAATAATTTATAATATGATTTTAGATTATAAATTATAATATATTTAAATATAGGTAAATCATTATTATATTTTTACCTATTAAATAATTATATAAGTTATACAATTATATTTATGTTAATTATGAAGAAATATTATATTTGTTTGTTTGATAAAATTATTACATTAATATTTTAAATCAACTAAATTTATTATTTAAAATTTTTCATCTTTCTAAAAATATTTTCTTAATATATTAATATTTAAATGAATTTATTTATAAATTATTTTTATAAAAATTAAATTAACTATTTCATGTCAAAAAATTTAATCATTTGATTAATTGAAAATTATGCATTGTTATAAATAATATATTATTTTTAAGAAAATATATATTTCAAAAATATTCTTATGAAGTTTTAGAAATATTTTAAATTAAAATTCTGATAAATACTAAAAAAGATAAAAAAAAATTAAAAAATTATAAATATCAAATTTAGTAATCGAGACTTAAAGCTAATGTAAAAATTTTAAATATGAGAATTTTTAAATAAAAATTATTTACCAAATCAAAATTAGATGTTATTAATAATGTGTTTATAGATATCTTATTTTTATATAAATATAATTATTTACTTGTATATAAATTACTTAATATGGATAAAAGTGAAGATATTTTGAATTAGAAGAAGAATTAAAAAATTCAAAAATTTGATTCAAAATTTGAATTAGATTAAAAAAGAAATTAAAAAATTAAAAATTCTTCTTATTCTCCTTTGATGGTGTGCACTGCATAGTGAGATTTTAGTGAAGGTGTGGTGACATATGTCCTATAATATTAGAATGATTATAATGCATTCAAATATAGACAAATTATATTATATTTTTACCTATTAGATTACTATATAATTTGTACAATTATATTCATATTAATTGTAAGAAAATAGTATATTTCTTTTAATTTGATAAAATTATTACTTTAATATGTTAAATTAACTAAACTTATTATTTGAATTTATCCATCTTCTTGAAATATTTTCTTAATATATTAAAACCCAGATAAACTTATTTATAAATTATTTTATTTAAAAATTTAAATTAATTATTTTATTTCAAAAAATTTAATTATTTAATTAATAATAGCTTATATATTATCATAATTAATATATTATCTTTAAGAAAATATATATTTCAAAAATATTTTCATAAAATTTTAAAAATATTTTAAATTAAAATTGTGATAAGTATTCAAAAATGATAAAAATTTCAAAAAATACTATGAAATATAAAATTTAGTATTTGATATTCAAAGTTAATGTGAAAATTTAAAGGATGAAAATTTTTAAATAGGCATTATCTACCAAATCAAAATTAGATATTACTAATCATATGTTGGTAAGTATTTTATATCTAAATAAATCTAATTATTTACTTATATATAAATTATTTAATAAGGATAAAAGAAAAAATATTCTGAATTAGAAAAAAATTAAAGAAAAGTCAAGTTTTATCCATAATTTGAATTAAAATGAAAAAAAAAAAGAAGAAAAGTTCTTCTTACTCTCCGTATGGTGGTGACTAAAAGACATTCAATACATAACGAGATTTAGATGAAGGTGAGTGATGCAATTATTATAATATTAAGAAGATTTGAATTGAAATGGAAAAAAATGTAATTTTTTTTCACTTTCCCTTTAGTGGGGAATAAAAAACATTAATTGTATAATAAAATTTGGATGAAAGTGTGTGACCCAACTATTATAATATTAAAAATATATACATAAAACACAATTCATGTGTTATAGGCAAAATTCGATCTCGCAAAGTAGACAAGCAGAGGCTTGGCAGAAGCTAAGTCTAAGCAAAAGAAGTCCAATTCGCTAAAGTTGCATAGCAGGTGCCACCTCACTAATCGCAAGGTCGAGATATGGTGAAACCAAAGGCTAGAAGTCTAACTCGCCAAGAAATGAATTGCCTCGCTTGAGCTCACCTTGCCAAGAGCGAGTTTAACCTCGCTGACAACTCCGAGCCAGAAACAACTCACGAGATGCAACGCATTACCTGGATGAAAGCTCAACAAGATGGAGCACCAGACAAGCTTACATCAACTCACAAACAAGGGACCCACCCACAGAAAGTAACTTACAGAAGTCAATTTGTAGGAGTTTATATTGTCTTGTAATTTAATGTTTGATGTAACTTATTTACAACATACAAAATTACATTTGTATCCTCTCCAGCCTTTATAAGTAGGAGGAGTGAGATCACCATAGGTAAGCTAAGATTAACATACTGAAGCTTTGTAGAATTTTCTTTAGATTAATAAAAGTTATCGTGGACGTAGGGACTAATATTACTTAGTTTTAGCTGAATCACGTTAAAAATATTGCATGCCATTGCTGTTCTTCCTCTTCACCATCTTCATTATCTTCCTCGTCCCTCATTTCATTAACCAGAAAGCAGTTTGAGGTTCTAGAATTGATCTCGGTTGATAGGAATTTGGTAGAATCAGATTTCACCGTTAATATTTTGGTGCTAGAAGGAGAGTCCATTTGCTTTTAGATTTCCTAATTTTTTTTTCTATATAGCTATAATAGTAAGAAGAAGAATCACCAGGAGTTCAAATACTTTAATTGTTCAGTCGGTAAACACTCTCGCTGTCAAAACTCGTCGCCAGCCTACTATTGCCCTTGAAATCGAAAAGGCACAAACGCCTCACCAACCTTGGCCAGTGCTTGATAACATGGTCAGATAGTTGACTGAAGTTGTTAAAGTGTTGACATGAGTATAGACCCTAGGGTGCACAAAGGCAAGTGGAGATCATAGTACATCTCCAACTGCTACGTGAAGAAGTTTAGAAGGAGACTTGTGAGGATTGTGACAGCTAACGATCTGGGGGCTCGCAACAAGCCGAAAGCTCGAATAAGACTAACCAAAGGGGGAAGAAGAATCAACAATCCTCCGGCCTGCAATCCAAAATGTAGGACCCATTAGTGAAAGAAGTGCTACAAAGGCTAAAACGATTGGAGGAATACCCCCGAGCTCAAAATGAGCAAACTCACAACGAGGATAGCTCACTATTCTCTGTAGAGATTTAAATGCAATCTCTCTCTATCAGAAACTCAAAGTTCCCGTGATATCACTGTATGAAGAGAACAACAATCCCTGTAACCATCTTGATGCGTTTAATGTCCAGATGGACCTTCAAATAACTAACCCTCTGGTCAAGTACCACGTCTTCCTTGCCACATTAGGAGTCATACCTAGGGTATGGTTCAGAAGCCTCCCAGCTCGCAGTGTCAATAGTTAGGAAGAGTGCCAGAGGAAATTTATTAATCAATATTGGGCATTAAAGAGGCAGTTCACACTTTCCTACCACATTGCCATGATCTTTCAACTAAAGAATGCACAAGAGGCCAATTTTGTAGAAAATCCTTCCAAGGAGAACATCCTGACAGCGATATTTGCAGGACTCCACAAAAATGAAAAGCTGTATAGAAGCTTGTATTAGTCCCCAATGGGAGATCTTGCTAAATTTGGCATGGAGGAGCCCAAGCACAAGAACAAAGTAGCTAGCCTTCCCAGAGCAAAAAGAGGAGTGATGAGGATTAGGGCCTTGGCCCCAGCAGCTGACCCACGAAGAAGGGTAAGGCTGAGCGACCTCAGCCTCAAGGTTATTATGAAAGCTACAACATTCTATCCGATACATAAGACAGGATCTTCGCAGCAAAACGAGACAGGGAAGACTTTAGAAAGCCCAAGCCTTTCTAGACTCCTAGCAAATTTAGGAGCAATAAAGACAAATTCTGTGCCTATCACAATGAGATTAGGCACAACACCTCAGAATGCTAAACACTAAAGGATGCCCAGAGGAGGTCAGTTATAGGATTATGTGGTGAGACCATCAAAATGGTAAGCTTAACATTCTCAGTGAATCACTGATCAAGAGCAAAAGCCTTCCGTTAGAACCATATTTTGATTCTATAATGTTATACTAAAGTTAATAAAAGTATCGAGATTTTGTCTGAGTACCCCCGGAAGAACACTGCACAAAAAGAAAGCTATTCTATATTGATTTGATATTATTGCCAGCTAGTTAGCTGAGGTGCAGAGGCACTATTAAACATTTAAAATTCTACAAAGAGCTATGAGCTTATTGAGCTATGGAAGCACTATTAAACACTCAAAATCCGATAAAAAGCTATGAGCTTGCTAAAGTGCAGAGGCACTATTAAACACTCAAAATCTGGCAAAGAGTCATAAGCTCACTGAGGTGTGAAGGCACTATCAAACACTCAAAATTTCGTAAAGAGCCATGAGCTCACTGAGGTGCGAAGGCACCACTAAACACCAAGATTTGGCAAAGAGCTATGAGCTTGCTGAGATGCGAAGGCACTATTAAACACTCAAAATCCAATAAAGAGCTATGAGCTTGCTGAGGTGTGGAGGCACTATTAAATACTTAAATTTTGCAGAGAGCCCTGAGCTCATTTAGGTGTGAAGGTGCTACAATAAATCCATCATAATTTTCATACGATCAAATACTCACAGCTTTCATACGACCAAATATTCGTAGTTCTCATGCGACTAAGTGCCTGCACTTTCATGCGGCCAATCTAGATGTTAAGACACTCAAACACCCAAATTTACTACTGGCTAAAAATGTGACTGATTGGTCATTTATATGGTATTTAGCTATGGTTTATGCGAAGACTTACACTATCGTCTATGACATACGGAATGCTCGATACAGCATTCAAGAGTTACAAAAGAAATCTCATTCATTAAAAGACCTCATTCAACGAGGTAAATTTACATAAAAAGATCTTAAGTACAAAATTAAAGCATAAAGCCTATAGCTATTGCTTCCACAAGGAAGGAGAGAGCAGGCCCTCGAGAGACAAACTCCAACCGGTTGAAAGATCGATGAGCATAACTGCTTCTCAATCTTCTTCTTCTTATAGCCCTTCTCAACCAATAGCTCTTTTCCTAACTTGCGCCCAGAGCAATTTAAAAAGCGCTCAGGAGTTTGGCTGGCAAGGCTAAATCTCATGGCAGAATCATGAGGAAATAATCCAAGATCTACACAAGACAGAAGAGTTATGCAGGGAAGTCACATGCAGTATATCATTCACGCCTTTTAATCTCTTGCAACAGGCCATGCACGCCTCAAAGCACTTTATCGGAAGCCGAACTACTAGAAATATGGGAGGCTTAACTAAAGCATCCATCAAGCCATTCCACGAAGAAGCAAGAAGAGCTTCTCAAGCTTTATTAACCAGTCTGGGTTCAGTAAAGGACTTAAAGGATAATTAGCTGTTCTAGATCAAATGATCAAGAGAAAACAAGGTTGCTATGCCAACGACCATGAATCACACACAGTAGGAGGTATGGCCTAAAGCAAATAAAATGAAAGAATTGAAATCCGAAATGACAACTCGGTAGAGGCTATAAGCAAAGACTTTAACTACTCAGCAAAATTATAACTCCTTGTCTGCAAAGCGAACTGAGAGTTGGAAGCTTATGTTATGGGTAAAATCCGGCCTCGCAAAGCAGACAGGCAGAGGCTTGGTAAAAGTTGGTCCAAGCAAAAGAAATCCAACTCACTAAGGTCGCTTGGCAGGCGTCACCTCGCTAATTACGAGGTCGAGACACAATGAAACCAAATGCTAGAAGTCCAACTCGTCAAGAAATGAACTGCCTCGCTTGAGCTTTTCTTGACAGGAGTGAACTCGACCTCACTAACGACCCTGAGCCAGAAACAGCTTGTGAGATGCAATGCATTGCCTGGATGAAAGCTTAACGAGATGGAGCACCAGATAAACTTACATCAGCTCACAAACAAGGGACTCACATGCAGAAAGCAGCTTACAGAAACCGATTTGCAGGAGTTTATATTGTCTTGTACATTTAATGTTTGATGTAACTTATTTACAGCATACAAAATTACGTTTGTATCCTCCCTAGCTTCTATAAGTAGAAGGAGGGAGATCACCATAGGAAGCTAAGATTAATATATTGAAGCTCTGTAGAATTTCCTTTAGATTAATAAAAATTACCATGGACGTAGGAACTAATACTACTTGGTTTTAACTGAAGCATGTTAAAAATATTATATACCATTACTATTCTTTCTCTTCACCATCTTCATTATCTTCCTCGTCCCTTATTTTGTTAATCAAAAAGCAGTTTGGGATTCAAGAACTAATTTCAGTTGATAGAAATTTGACAGAATCAGATTTCACCGTTCATACTATGACAAACTTTTTATATCTACTCTAAAATAGAAATAGATTTAGTCAATTTAAATATTATGTAATTGTCTTTGATTTTACAGGAAAAATAAGCTTTTTCTTACATCTATAATTTCTCATGTTTAAATATTTCTTTATTAGGACACTACTAATTTTTTTTTTAAATCTTTAGGAGGATATTATAAATTTTTAGTATATAATCACATTCAAAATTTTTAATTAGGGTAGACACGTGCCACTGTTTTCTAAGAGTGGATCCACCCCCTTTTATGTGTATATTTGAAAACATTACTCAGGAAATAAATTAAGGTTTTTTCTCCTTAAGTAATATTAACTATGTTAATAAAAAATAAAATTTGAAAATTCGATATGCATGTAATAAATATTAGAATACATCCAAATAAATAATATTTTATTTATATGAATATACATATAAAGGGGTAGAATCAGGGAAATGAGGAAATCCGAACTCCATATTGGAAAATTAATAAAAAAAAGTTCTAAAATCAGGGAAATCAGTTTTATTTATGCAAAAGGTTCACCAATCTTGGTGTTGAAATCCTGTGGCCATCATTCTGATAAAATGGCAGATACTGTCGTGCAAGCATTAATCCTAACGAAAACCGTGTCCGACTACATCGGAAGTGGGGCTCATCATTACCACACATCTTCATATCCCCACCTCCTCTTTCCCGCCGGCGACCTTTTAACTACTCGCCGGTCAAAATTCTCCCATGTGGGTCCCACCACTCTAACATTCATTTGGGACCTACCACCGCTCTTCATAAAAATTTCTAAAAAAACTTAAAATTAAAAGAAAAAAAAAAGGAAAATACAAAAAATCGAATGCAGCTTGTGGGGTGGCTGGTGGGCAGAGAGGGAGAGAGAGAGAGAGAGAGAGCCACAATAGAGAGAGAAAGAAAGAGGGAAAAAAAAAAAAAAAACCAACTGGAAAAGAGAGAGAGAGAGAGAGAGAGAGAGAGAGAGAGAGAGAGAGAGAGGGATAGGCAAAGAAACTCAGAGAAAGAAAGCCCTGAGGAAGATGGTCGAAGAGAGGCTTCTCTGAGATCATCCTGAAAAGGGCAGCATTAGATAAACAAAAAAAAAAAAAAGTCAAAAACAATTAAAATTTTTGAACTTTTGCTGCCTTTTTTCTGAGTCTCAATCTCCCCCACTTATCACCCCAAACCTGCATTGTTTTTGTATTGCGTTGCATTTTCCTTCCCATTCATCATCATCGTCATCATCATCTTTCATTGTCGATTTTACCAGCAACAACTGCAAAGAAGGTGGTTCTTTTCCAGCACCCTTTTCCCCTTCTGCATGGTAAATTCTCTCTCTCTTAATGGGTTTCTAACATATCCACCTTTTTGCCTTTTTTTTTTTGTGTCTTATTATATTAATGATACTCAGAAAGCTTGCTTGCTGATGAGGTTATTCCGTCATTCTTCATTGTGATGTTTTTTAATGAACAAGCCTATTGTTTTTGTTGATTTTTGTTCTTCGGTGATTTTGCAGCTCCATATTGGTGAGAGTCATTGAGAGGAAGAAGATACTGAGCCGTGTTATGCATTTGTTGAAGAAGTTGTAAATACATAATTAAAATACAAAGAATGAAGGATCCTGATATGATATTCAGACCAAAGGGCTTGCATTTCCTTATTGCTTTCCTTTTTAGAACAAATTTTCAGTAGGTAGTGAAATTCCTTCCGCTTCTTCTGCTTTTTGCTGGTTAGGCCTGAGTAGACTGAAGGGGCTATTTTGTATAGGCCAAAACCTGGCGATTTTGTATATTATATACTGTGTAGTGTCTTGGCAATCGGCGGATACGGGTACTGCCTGACCGCGTTGACATTGGATTCACAAGGCAATGGGAAATGGATGCAACCCATTTAGCCTTTGGTTCAGAATCTATATTGGTTTGATTTTTACCTGGGAAATTCAAATGTGTTGGTCTCTTAATGTGGAAGGTAACCTTTATAGATTTCAATGCCCTTTACTCTCCATTTTATACAATTATTTGTTGTTTGATTTTTTTTATCATCTGGAATGCAATTTCAGGCCAAGCTTTGTTGAAGTTCAAGGAGGGAATAACTTCTGATCCTTATGGTGCTTTTGAAAATTGGAATCCAAATGACTACAACCCATGCAAGTGGTCAGGTGTTTCTTGTGTTGAAGGCAAAGTGCAAATGTTGTAAGTTCCATTTGATCTCCCACTAATCACGTTATCAAGTAGGGATTAATTATTTCTTTAGTGAAGATGACAATGATTGTAGCTATTCTTGTTGATGTATTATGACACAATTATGTCTTTAGTGGAGCCAAATGGTTGTCCCTGTTCTTAATGTCATAGGAAAGTTTCCATTGTGATAGTTAACTGAATGTGGCACTGATTAAATTCCTCAAGGATTTTCTGCCCTTATGTTGCTTCTTGTAGGGATCTACAAGGGCTATCTTTGGAAGGGACATTATCTCCTGAGCTTGGGAAGCTCAGTCACTTAAAATCTCTGTAAGGATTCTGAACAACTGTTACTGTTCCTTGGTTTCTAAAGTGCATGATTTTCCTTTTCAACAGCATAAATTTTTATTATTGATTACCACGGGCACTGGTTACGTTTTGTTGTATTTCAGAAATGCCGCAATGCATTAGCCACTTAATCTGGTTAACAAAATATTTCCAATGAATAAATTGGTTCTTATCATTTATCAATATAGCATGGTATTCAGTAGTTCACTTATTGATTCATCTAGGTGCACATAAAACTATGACATCCTTCTGCTTGATATGTTCAGTTTCATAATGAGAAATACAAGAAATGGAGCACACAAATTCATTTTACTGTCACGGTATATCTCATTTGGTGACTGATGTCTTCAATTATGTATTAAATTAGTGGCAGCTACCCTTGAGGTTTGTGATAACCAGTGAAAAGTTGATACTAATGGGGTACATTTTTCTATTCCAAAATCAATTTCTATCTAATTCTGATATGATTTCTCTGTTTCAATTAAATAGTGTGTTATGCAAGAATAAGTTTTCTGGTACCATTCCAAAAGAACTTGGAGATCTTACCAAGCTGGAATTATTGGATATAAGGAATAATAACTTGACTGGAAGTATTCCAGCAGAAATTGGCAGGATGTTGCTGCTGAAACACTTGTAAGTTAATTCTATATCTACCTTGTATTCTTTATTATATATCTGGTGACCTTCAATAAAATCTTATTTTACCCTAGGCTGCTTTGTGACAATAAAATTGAAGACATTCTTTATGATGTGCTTGTAAAGCTCAGATTGCTCTCTAAATCGATATTTGTTGAGAATCAATCATCAACTATGAGAACAGAAATTGGTTGCATGAATAGAAAGTTTGGATATTGGTAAGTATATCTCTACTTTTTCCTAGCCTAGTGACTTTTTTAATCCCATTGCTTGCCTCCTTTTCCTCTAGCTTTGCTTACATGTAGAGGCAGTGTACTTGTTACATGATAAGTTTTCTAGTTTTTCAAAAATCTTATTCTTTTCCACAAAGCATCAAGTTTAATTAGCTTGTACCCTTTATGGGCTATATTGCTGCATTTGGGCCTATCCTTGCAGGTATATATCATAGATGGAACACATTGGCAATTTCATAGTTTGTCTTTGTAAACTACTAGATGAAAAAGATCTTCGAGGTCAAAGGGATGGGATCATTTTATCTATTTGAGCTTTCAGATATTGTCATCATTAAACTAGATATTATGGTTTGTGTAAAGTTAATGTTCAATATCTTTCATAGAGAGGAATTTTCAATCTACTGAAAAACTTTTAATTTTTTTGCCACTTTTGCATGAACTGAGTTGTTGTTGTTTTGTTTTTTTGTTTTTTAAATAAAAAAATAACAATATGCCTACTCTGAATTTCTGGCATTTTTTTGGTCAACTAAGCATGTATATAGTGGTGAATTTCCTAGTATTCTAATCTGTCTATGCATGACATGGTCAGTGTGTGGGAGAGCAATTTCAAACAATGGAACATGGCAAATTCATTAGTTATTCCATTTAAAGGAGCTTTGATGAAATACCTTAATTCCTTGGTGGTGCCACTGTATGTAAATATATTTGATTTCATATTGATCTAAAAACATTACATATGTACTCGTTGTGTTTTAGTCTCTAAATTTATCTGCTTTTCCTTGAAGGTTCAAGCTAGGAAAGGCATCCCTTCTTGGTTATGAAGAGAAATATTGCTGTGATAATTCACCTAGTAAGTGGAAGATTTTCCACTGGATTTGTCTTATTGTGCTATTGAAAAATAGTTTCCTGTTTACAGACTGAAAAAGATTCCCTGCGTTATGTAGGTTCCACTGGGACGGAGATCGTTGAAAACGTACCAAATCTTGTCAGTCCTGCAGGTCGTAGGTTACTTGACCAGTCCAGTAACCTTGCAGCTGCGCCCATTACTGGAGGGCCTCCCATTCAGATCATTTCTCTTCCAACCACCTTGAGTAGTGGATCTTTCTCAGCTGTGCCAAATGACAATAAGAAGCAAAAGCAGTCATCTGCACCTGTGTCTGATCCTTCACATGATACTTCAAAGCAAGGCCAGTCTTCTGATGCTTCTTCTGGAAAGGAAAATAATCAACAATCCTCAGCTAGTGGTGCTTCAGGAAATTTGTGGAAGTATATAATTATTATTGCAGTTGTAATTGTCTTGGTCGTTATTATTTTGGCCTTGTTCATCCTGTGGCAAAGAAAAGGAGCAAAAGCAATAAGTCCCTTTAAGACAGGAATAAGTGGGCAGTTGCAGAAAGCATTTATAACAGGTAGTGTCTGGATTTGTCGATAAACGTAAAAATAATTTCTGTTGAGCTGTGCTCTCCACTTAGATTACTTGAACGATAAATTGAGCAATTATGTCTTATGTTACACTTGTTGGAAAAATGCACTAACATCCTGGTGTGAGTGTTTGCTCTACAATTCAGACTAAGTAACTGTGTTTATGCAACTTTATAACTGGTTTTGGTGAATTAGGAATTTGGTCTCATCACATTCTTTAAATGTTTTAAGGCTTCACGTCGATCATTGCATGTAAGCTATTTAAATATTCTTTTGCGTCTCATCATGGATCAAGAAATTGATATGGGAAAGATTTAAGGGTACCATGCTAATTTTCTAACAATTTGTGCAAGCACCAAGTTCCTAATTTGAATAGCAACATTTGTAGGAATAGCTTTCCTTGGCTTTTATATGGTCAATCTAATGTAAAGAATAATATTTACCTCTTTTTGCATCATGCTAACTGGAGGGTCTACCATAAAATTAATTGTTTCTGAACTCTCTGATTAAGTTATTACACAACCAGCAACTTTCAATAATGGGTATGCCCCTTCCCTTCTATTGGAATTACTGTTAATTTATTGTGTTGACTATCAAGTCATGTCTTTATGCAGGGGTCCCCAAGTTGAATCGAGCAGAGCTGGAGACAGCCTGTGAGGATTTCAGCAATATTGTCAATAATTTGGATCATTGCACTATATTCAAGGGAACACTCTCCAGTGGAGTTGAGATTGCGGTTATTTCAACTCTTATTACTTCCTCAAAAGAATGGTCAAAGAGCATGGAGAGGGCCTATCGGAAAAAGGTGTGTTTGTTCAAAATCTGAAAAGAAAAGATTGAATTTGAGACTCCCGAATCTCAAGATCCACTATTTTGGTAAATTTGTTTTCAAATGCTGCAGATTGATATGTTGTCCCGTGTAAATCATAAAAACTTTACTAATCTCATTGGCTACTGTGAGGAAGAAGAACCATTCACTAGGACAATGGTGTGTGAGTATGCTCCAAATGGGACGGTATTTGAGCATCTTCATGGTAATACTCCCTGTTTTAGTCAAGATACCTTGCAAACAACAAACTTGGGTAGAATGTTATGCTCTTTCATAATCATATTGCAGAGCTAACTTAATCATATATTTAATCTTTCAGTTAAGGAAGTTGAACATCTTGATTGGAATGCAAGGATGAGGATTGTTATGGGCACAGCTTACTGCCTTCAATACATGCATCATGATCTAAATCCACCAGTAGCTATTTCTGACCTTTCATCATCCTGTATCTTCTTAACAGATGATTTTGCTGCCAAGGTATTCCATTTTGTTTCATTTTTATTTGTTGCTTTCATACCTTGGCCATCAAGTAACATAATCCTTCATTCTATTGTTCTCTCTCAGATTACAGAGATCCCTTTTGGAAAGAAATTTACTTCAACTCCCAAGTTACCTGAAGATGAATCATCAAAGCATTCTGAACTTCCACCCAATATTGACCCAGAAACAAATGTCTATAGCTTTGGAATTTTACTACTGGAAATGATTTCTGGTAGAATTTCTTACTCTCAAGAACAAGGGCACATTTTGGATTGGGTAAGTTTCTAACAAATGCACCTGTCTTCTAGCCTCTCCAGATTTCTTTTGCTTTTCTGTACTTTGGAAATCTTCTTCCTTCTTATTAACAAATAAAATGCTCATTTACTTCCTAGGCTGCTGAGTACTTAAAGGACAAGCAAAAGATCAGCTCTATGATCGATCCTGCCCTGGAGGGCTTCAAAAACCAGGAACTTGAAGTCTTATGTGAGGTGATCCAAGATTGTGTCCAATCCGAGCCAAGATCAAGACCAACTATGAAGGACATAACGTCGAAATTGACTGGAGTAATTGGTATACCACCGGAACAAGCAGTGCCGAGACTTTCTCCACTCTGGTGGGCTGAACTTGAGATTTTGTCAGTGGAGGCAACTTAAAAATTCTCTGTAAACTATCTTCTCTGTGTTTTAAGTCAAATCTCTCTCTTAATTGGTATCAAGTTGCAGGAAAATAGCATTCCAATCCATGATAACTGGATTATAACATATTCTTTTCTTTTTTGATAATCTTTGTTCTTTTGTAAATCCTTAAGATTAATTCCATAGATATTCATGTTGTGTTGAAAGTGTTATATGTTTGTTTTACAAGTGGGGTGCTATAAATGTATTTCTGTGATTGAAGTTTGGGATGTAAAAAAATTCTGACACAGTATATTTGGATCTCGGTCCCTATAAGCATGCAACTTTTACATAGATTTTATTGAATTATTAATGAAATTAATACTAAAGAAAGAAAGAAGGAAAAAAAAAGTAAACATTACAATTGTCTTAAAATTTGATGAATAAAAATTAGCCGAAAAGTAATTTTTATATTTGTAATTATCAATTTCATTGATTTTCTCATCAAATTCAAATGCATCTTATATCTTAAATGAGTATAAATGGTGCTTAAAGAAGCTTTTACCTTCACCAATTAAAGCATGAATGAAATGTTAGAAGTAAAATATTAATGCAAACAAGGTAGCTCTGTGACATTTTTCACTTTCACTTTCTTGATTACGTCCTTCATTTCTTTTTACTTTTTTTTTTATTTATTTAAGGTAAATATATAAGTGTTGAGAAAATAATTAGGTTTTAGAAAGGAAAGAAGTAGAGAAGGAAGACAGGATTAGGGAGATAACATTGATAATATAATTAAATGATAGGTATTGAATTCTTACATAAGACTTAATTATAATGCTTTATTTATATAGAGTTGTAACAAACACAGGCTTTAATATCCTTAATTTTGGGTTTGCTTGTAACATAAACTATGCCCATAATATAATCTAATTACTAATATTACTTTCTGATACTCCCTTAAAGCTGGAGCCTACAAAACTTAAGCTTATTATATAAATTTGGGCCTTCAAATATAAAAAGCAATAAAACATAATTATAAAGAAAACTTGATGAACTTTTTAACTCTATGAACGATTTACAACTAAGACAAGATGCAAACAATTCCCTTTGAACGTAAACACTCACAAATCCCAAAAATAAAGCTAAAGACCTTGGCAAAAACAATTCTTAAAAGTCTTCAACCAACTATTCCTTGATTACTTTCTTTCAATTGTTCTCATCGATATAGGCGATACAGCTTATAAAAGTCTTCTTTTAACTTTCTCTGAGCTACTTCCTTTACTTTTCCTAGCTAATCCTTTAAATTACCAACACCCTTGATTAGAATTACATCGAAACAAAAAATGAATCACCAAAACAATCACAAACCAATTTGCTCCCAAACTATGTTTATTGCAACCAACATAAATAAATAAAACTTCATCTGAATACCAAGGTGACCATAATAAATAGGTCAAATCGGACCTCTTCACACCAACATCAACCTTAACTCACTAGAAAACACCAAATAAGATGATACATAGCCCATAAATATACCATAAATAGAATTATCTAGAGCTAAATAGTACTGAATTAGTCTACTTGTGCAAAAAGTCCATTGAAACTACCTCAGACAAGGAGAAAATACATTACTAATCTATTTCTTGCCACCAAGAACACGGGAAGAAGTGCCATCATTGACAAATGCTGTCGGAACCACCTTTTCTAGTCATTAGAGGACAACTTGAAAGCATGGGTTGCTAAAACAAATTTACAAAACTGAAAAACCGACCTCTGTTTTTTTTTTTTTTTTTTTTTTTTTTTTTTTTTTTTTTTAAAGATAGCTAGGATTTTCACACACTAAATCACAATGACAATATAAGTAATAGAAAAAATGTAGAGTAACCTAACTATTTTATTGGCAACCAAATCTCCATTGAAGTTGTCGGAAGTAATATAACTCACAAGAAGGTAAATGATACCACTCTAATATTATGTTGAGAAAATAATTAGAGTTTAGAGGAGGAAGGAGTAAGGAGTAGAAAGAGGCTAAAGAAAGAGCTAGGGAGATAATAGTTGAATTCTTACATAAGACTTAATCCTAATACTCTATTTATATAGAGTTCTAAAAAACACAAACTCTAATACTCTTAACTTTAATTGCATTATAAACAAGCCTATAACATAACCTAAATCCATAATATAACTTAATTACTAATATTACTTTCTAATAACAAGAAATAATTCATTAAATAGTTTTATTTAGATTGAAAAATAATTATATTTTACTACATTGCCTTTTATTGTAATAGTCAAAGTTAATGAGTATATATTATATATTGACCGGTTGGTTATTTCATAGAAATAACAGGGACAAAATTTAAAAATAAAATGTATTTTTGGTATTCTAAAATAACAAATAAAAAATAAATTTCTTTAAAACAACAAATAAAAAATAAACAGAAAAATACACTGACCTCCCATAGGGCTTGTGAGTTTTTTCCATTAAAATAGCCATTTCCTCTTAGTCAATGATATTATTTGACTAATTAATACAAAAACACCCTTATACAATTTAAACTCTTATTTTTAGTATTTGTCTATCAAAAGAAAGTGTTTGAGAGCAAAAATTTTCAAATCAATGATAATTTTGTTATCATCTAATTTTGTTAGGCAAGAAAAATCAAACAAAAATGATTTATAACAAAAAAAATATTTTTCTCATACAAGAAAAAAGAGAGTTTATAGCTTAGAAATAAATCTCTAAAAATTGTGTTCATGTATAAGAAATTAACCAAAAAAAATAGAATTCATATATAAAAAAATCTAAAAAGTTATTTGATTAATTTTTTCTTCGGATTTCGATGCAAATAAGAGAGAGAAACAAAATAGAACTGCATATATTTAATTTGTATTAATTTCTAAATAAATTATATAAAAACTCACTATTATTTTGAAAATAAAGTAGTAATAAAATATTATTTGACTTAAAAATTTTATTTTTGATCACTTAATAAATATGCTTAATTGGACATTGGTTGGTTAAAGCTGGTGAGCCCTATTTTTTAAACCAACTGTGTGTAATCGCTTGCTTCATTTTTCAAATTGACTGTGATTAAATGAAACCTCTCAACTAACCTTAATCTTGAAGATCGGGTTCAATCTGTTGGAAATGGTTCCAATTGGTTGAGAGGGCCATGATTTGCATTTGTTAAACAGAGATAAAAATAGGACAAGTTCTATGCCCATTTCAGCATTTCTAACTTAATTTTCCTGATTTAATAGGGAACCAATTTTGAAAATATAAATTAACCTTCTCAATTCTCATATATACATAATAGAATTAAATATAAACAACTAAACAAGTACCAAAATTCTCATGCAACATCCACTACAAAAAAAAATACCTTTTAGTGACCAAATTTTTTAGTCATTAAAAGTTGAATTTCGATCGCAGAAACTATTTACGACCGAACAGCGACCGAAACACAAGAGTGGCTAAAACATTAGTCGCAGGACAACCAGCGACCGAAGGAGTTCAGTGGCTGACATTAGCGACCGAATTAGCCACCACATATGTCGGTGACTAAGATTATGGAAGTTCGATTGTAGTTTAAATTTTTGCTACCAAATATTTCGGTCGCTGTTTCAGTAGCGGAAAAATTACGACCGAAACCACCGGTCGCTGGTTAGTGTTGTGCAACCGAATTTCGATTTCTATTTCAATCGCAAAAAGGCAAAAAAACTTGGCAACCAATCAATTCGGTCGCTGTTTCGTCGTTATATTTTTTGGCGACCGAATTTTACGATGGCTATTTCGGTCGCAAAATGGTAAAGCCAGGAAAAAAAAATGTTTCAGCCAATGAACAGCTTTTGCCATAATTTTTTTGGGTACCTGATTGACACATAAATTCAGTCAATGAACAGCTTTTACAGTCTTTTTTTTAGTACCTGATTGTCTCGTAACAATGCTACAAATTCATAATAATTTAAAAGCCATTCAATTGCAGTGTATAGTAAAATCAATCAATTAAAATAATGGTAAATATACAAACTGTGAAACTTAATATAAATC
>JANHAO010008692.1:0-19042 GCA_026873985.1 Saraca asoca | reverse complement strand
ATATTAAATATTTTTTTTCATCTTAAAAAAATAAAGAAAACACATGTTTTCAAAATTTACATCCAAACAAGTTTTTTATTTTTTTATTCTAAAAAAACAGTTGTTAGAAAATAATTTTTAAAAATAATAAAACAAAAACACCTGAAAACACTTCCAAACAGGTCCTTATTTACTAATCTCGCAACGATAAATATCCTGCCACATCATGTTGTCGTCACCTTAGCAAATTAGCTGTTGTTATGTTATTGTCGCCTTATCAAATTAGCTATTTTTACGTTAATAGTTAAAACAAAAGTCAACGTTAAAGTTTAAGGATAAATCTTGAATCACATCCAAAATAAATGTGACATTTTTGTTCCCTGTGACAGAGTACGTGAATTCTACGGGGATCCAAATTATTTTATGAAAAAAATTAAGAATGAAAATAAACAATGAAGTGTAAGAATATCAAAATTCAACTTTGTTGATGGTATCAAATAACTTCAAAATTAGATTCATACCAAGATGTTGTAAAATTCAAATTAGTATAAACTAAATCAGTGACAGCAAAATTGAATAATCTAACGATTATAATTATGTATATTTTTAAAAAATTGTATTAATACATATTTTTGTAATATTTACATTAAAAGTTGTAATTTTTTACATAAAATTTTATAACGTTTTCATAAAAATTAAAAAATTTAAAATTTTTGTTATGATAGAGTTGTAATATTTTATATATTTATTGTATGTAAAATCATACATGTTACAAGGCTTTGTATGAAAATTTGAGTAAATCTCATTTTCTGTACATATAAATTTTTTTTTTTCATTTTTGTCTATGTAAAATATATTTTTTTATCAATTCTATCCTTATAAGATATTAATTTATTAAATTTTGTTCATAAAGATGAAATTGGAGAAATTAATTTTCATATATACATAAATTAAAAGATAAAATCTGATAAATTAATATTTTACAGAAAAAAATTAATAAAAGCAATATTTCATAAAAACAAAAGTGAGAAGTTTGAAATTTATAAAAAGAGAAAAAGGAATTTACTCTTAAAAAAATTACAAATTTTATAATTTTTATATTAAACTTTTTTTAAAAACTCACAAAATTTGACGTGCCTAAGAAAGCTCATAATCTAAACCCTATCAATGAGAACAGTTGCAACTAAATATCTGAAACCCTGCTTAGTCTGGTCATGTTAGGCTATTGGCTTAACTATATGTTTTGTTTCTTTAATATAGACTTTATTCGCATTTGATTCCTTTAAAATATGAAGTTTTATTTTGGTTACTATAAAATCAAACAAAAATCTTAATTTTTGATAAAATGAGCAACAAAAATGTTGATATAGAAAAGAAGGGAACTAAATATAACTAAAGTAAATATTAAAGAGATAAAAAATATAATAGAATCAAAAGTGAAAAAAATTGACATAGAAAGAAGGATTTGATCATATAGAAGGAAGAAAAAAAAACAGAAAAAAAAAAGAATGTGTTGTTGGAATAACTAAATATATCTAATAGAATAGGATTTTAAATATGCTATCATAAATTTTAAAATCTAATTGAATAAGATTTAATAACATTTATAAAATTTAAGATACAAATTTTTATCATAAAATAAATTAAATAATCATTTAATACTTGAAATAAATGATATACTAAAATATTTAATAATTGAAATAGTCATCTAGTCATGAGAGGATAAATTTATAAATACATAGTTTAAATTATTCTTTCGTGATTAAATACCCAACAAAAATAATTTTATAAAATAAATAAATATTTAATAATTTATTTTTTTGAATTTTTATTTACTAATTTATTAATTATTTAGGAAAATATTTATTTACCATGATTTATTTTTACATTTGATGATATTTTATGAAAATCATATTAAAAAATTAATTTATATTTATTTAGGTATTTTAATTTATCAATTATTTTAAAAACAAATTGTTTATCATGATTTTTTGAAAGTGTTAATTTATTATTTTTTTTAAATATTAAATAATTATCTTACTTTACTTTATGATAAAATATTTTAAATCATAAGTTTTATTAAATATGGTTGAAACTTATTTAATTAGATTTTAAAATTTATGATAACATATTTAAAATTTTATTTAATTACATAAGATACACTCAAATTACTTTAATTGCATATCTTCTTTTTTCTCTCTTTGTTTTCCATCTTTCTTGGTGATCAGATTTTTCTTTCCACTTCAAAATTTTCATTTTGTCTTAATTGCATTTTTTATCCTTCAAACATTTATTTTGAGTGCATTTGATCCTTTTCTCTTCATGTTAGCTTTTGTATTTTTATTTTAAGTTCGAACTCAGGATTGTTCTAATATTAATTTTATGGGAATAAAAATAAAATTTTATATTTTAAGGAAATTAAATATAATATAATATATATTAGAGGGGCAAAAATATAATTAAATATTGGCTGTTGTACTGTGTCTTGCATCCGGAACCATAATTTAATTGTTACATTTTTTAAAAAATATTCTAATTTTGATTTTGGGGAACCAAAGTAAAATTTTATATTTTGAAAAAACAATAAAGCGCATATTAGAGAGAAAAAATTGCAATAAAGCCAACACCTATATTATACGGATATCGACACGCGGACACGGGAAAATGCGGGCACAGAGACGAAGATACGACATTTTCAAAAAATATAGAACATCGACATGTGGGGAATACACGTAAATAATAAAAATATAGGGATATATTTATAAATATTTTTTAAAAAATATTGTGCTTATTTATAAATATATATTGTAATTATTATTTTTTCACATGAAAATAAGTACTCATAATATTAAATAATATGGTATAACAAATAATAAATTGAAAATCAAGCTTGACATACATGTTGAAATAGAGAGTATGTATCCGAACTTTTTAAAATTACGGACAAGACTCTGAAATCGAACTTGACACGTTTATCAAAATAGAAAATAGGTGTCCAAATTTTTTAAAATTACAGACACAACTTTGACACATCTCATGTTGGTGTTGATAAGTGTTGATATCGAAAATATTTTCAACATAAACATGATTATTATATGAAATATCGGTGCATCGGCCAACACTGATGTACTGTATCGTGAACACTGAATCACAATTTAATGGTCACCTTTTTTGTCAAATTCCACATATGCAGACATTGTACAGAATCTTATCACCTTGCCAAAATTGCCTCTGGATCATGCACAGATGCACATCCATCTTCCCCTAACCAAACAAACCCGAAACCGCCGTATCATCCAACAAGGCCAGATTTAGTATTTTACAATCTGAATCATTATCTATCTTTGCTACTTCCCACTTCCCTGTTTCCGAGGACTCTGATTTTTCGTACTATTTTCTCTGAAATTTATAATATGCGTGTATTTGTCCAATACCGAAACTCCAGTTTTACTGGGAACCAATAATTGATCACAGTTTGTAAGCAAGAGATGGAGGAGGACGCAAAAAATACGGAAACCCCTCTTTTGGAGCCATTGCCTTCTGGAAAAGCTTCAAAGCTTCAAACTTTGGGAAACATAACAGTTTCCGTTGTTGGGACTGGAGTATTGGGTTTGCCCTTCGCTTTTCGGATTGCTGGCTGGTTTGCTGGATCAATTGGAGTTGCTGTTGTCGGCCTTGCCACCTTCTATTGCATGCTACTCCTTGTGAATCATCTTCATCTCTCTCTGTTTTTTCTTAATTCTGTTTCGTGTTTAATTTAGGGTTTATGCTCTGTGATGTGAACATGGGGTCTGGAAAGGGGTTGTTGAACTTCTGGATATGTTGTATATTGCTGTTTAGATTGAAGAAAGTTTCAATCATTTCCTTTGAAAATCATTAAGTTTTACATCAGAATTTGAATTTATTTTTGTTTCAGGACAAAGATAATCATGAATGATCATAATTATTTAATTCTTTCTTCTGTTGTCTTTGTCTTTTTTGTCAGTGTGGGGTATATTGAAAGAGCCAACTACTTAATACACACCACCCGAGGCCGAGAACACCTCATGGACAAGTAATATTTTACATGCACATACTGTCCACGTAATTTCCTTCGTTTTGAGGAGAGTGTGGGCCTCATATGCCCTGTGGGTCTCACTCGCCTCACATTGTGAGTAAATTGTGCGGAGGCATCTAGCACATTTCCACAAAGTAGGGGAGTGGATGCCAGACATTTTTAGTGCCTAGGTAGCACTGCTATAGAACATACTATGTTCTCTGCTTGTCCAACTTAAATTTATTCAATTGTGCTTCCACTGAACTGAATTATTATTTGATCATGGTACATGTTATTTTAGTTTTGTATTTTCTGCTTTGACAAATCCGAAGGTCTCTTGTCGTTAAATGCTTGATTTGATTTCCCTTGATACAGGTACTCTGCAGAGAGAAGTTGGCATCAGAAGGATCATTGGCAGAAGCAAAAACATATGGAGACTTGGGTTTTAGAAGCTTTGGGCCATTTGGTCGATATCTTACAGAAATTCTCATTTTGATAGCACAGTGTGGAGGCGCTATTGCATATTTGGTGTTCATTGGACAAAACCTTTCATCTGTATTCCAAAACTACGGACTTTCATTCACATCATGTATATTTCTTTTAGTGCCAATTGAAATTGGATTGTCATGGATAGGAAGCTTATCTGCTTTAGCACCTTTCAGCATTTTTGCTAATCTATGCAATGTCTTGGCTATGGGAATTGTGTTGAAGGAAGACGTTCAGCAGGCAGTGAAGGGTGAAATTTCATTCGGACAAAGGACGGCTTTCACGTCCAACATAGGGGGGTTGCCATTTGCAGGAGGAATGGCTGTGTTTTGCTTTGAGGGTTTTGGGATGACACTGGCCTTGCAGAATTCTATGAAGGATAGAGCTAAGTTCCCAACATTGCTAGCTCAGACCTTCACTGGGATAACTTTTTTGTACATTGTTTTTGGCTTCTTTGGTTACTTGGCTTATGGTGATGAAACTAGAGATATTGTGATCCTCAATCTTCCCAGGAATTGGTCATCTCTAGCGGTTCAGGTAACTACTGAAGCCATTTGTACTTTGGAGTCCTGTTACTTCTTGTGTTTTAGCCATTTAAAAAGTCAGGTTTATTAGTAAGTGTTTGATATTAGTTCACATCATTCCTTAAATTGTGCTTTGCAACTTGGCTTAGTGCAATTCGATTCCTCGCCAAGATACTTGGTGGACTAAACATAGGCACTATTTGCTGGTAGTGATTGGCAAATACATTCATAGTATTTCCGTGCAATTTTTATTTCTCACCAAGATACTTGGTGGGATTAAACCTAGGCACCGCTTGCTGATTGTGATTGGTGTATAATTCCTCTATTGGACTCACGAAATATGCTCCTCTACTAAGTTCAATATAAAAGTTAAGCCTGTTAGCAAGTGGGTCTATCAAATGCCTTAGAAACTCCACTTTATAAATAAATCTTTCAAATTACGCATTAGATTCTACTGGAAAAACCCAACCTAACCTACATTTCACATGGCCCTGAATTTCCAATCTTTTATTCTTTGTCTTCAATTTATGCAGGTGGGGTCATGCCTGGGGCTTGTTTTCACATTCCCAATAATGCTACACCCAATTAATGAGATTTTGGAAGGAAACCTGAAAAGGGTCTTTCACAAGCCTTACAACAATGACAACAGTGGTTCCACTACAAGCTTGGAAAAGCTTGGAATCTACATATCTCGCGCAATTGTGGTGCTTGTGTTAGCGGTCTTGGCTACTTGCGTGCCAGCTTTCGGCGTGTTTGCCTCACTGGTGGGCAGCACAGTATGTGCATTGCTCTCATTTGTTTTGCCAGCCACGTTCCACTTAAAACTATATGGTCCTTCTCTAAAACTCTGGCAGAGAGTCTTGGACTATTGTGTATTGCTCTGTGGATTGTTGTTTGCTGTTTATGGCACTTACAACACAGTAGTTGGAATTTGAATAATGTCCAGCCAGTACACGCAAAGTTAAAAGCCTTTATGTAACAGAATCAGGAATTTTCATGTAACATCAAGAAGGCTTCAGGATTCATAGAGTGCTGCAAAATATTTTTTCTTCAGAATGTATAAATCAGTTGTTTGTTCTCTTAATCTTCTTTATTCTGTTGTTGGCTCCATTTTTATGTATAAATTAAGCTTGTGCTAGCTAGGGGAATTGTTCAACGAGCATTCAAAATGGTTTGAAGCATGCTTTGTAGTGGTTGGAAAATAAAATTAAGCTTGAGCATATCTTCTCTTGAATAAAATTTTGGAAAATGTTAGCAACGTAATGTTTAGTTTGTTTTGTCCGAAAGCATTTTCTATAAAAAAATTTCATTTGTTTGCATACAAATAAAAGATTTTCATGTTATTTATATATTTTGTTATTAACAAAATAATGAATAGTATTATATTGGTTGAAAAATATTTTTTTTATAATAATAAATAGATATTTTTTGTTATATTTATCATATATAATATTGAATAAATAAAATATTCTTTATTATTTTAATATTTATAACTATAAATATAATAAAATAGGATTATTTTTACAAGCATGGCTCTAAATTTCGGTCATTTATTATTAGTTTAATGTTTAAAATCTCCATGAATAAATAAAGTATTTTTTGTTATTTTAATATTTTATAACTATAAATATAATAAAATTGGATTACTCTTACGAGCACGGCTCTAAATTTTGCTCATCTATTGCCAGTTTAATGTTTAAATTTCCCAGAAAAAGAGGAGGTTAAATCAAAAGAATTAATGTACTCGCGCCAGGTAGGGGTCGAACCTACGACTTTCTGCTTAGGAAACAGACGCTCTATCCACTGAGCTACAGGCGCTCTTGTGACCTGATCCTTGGTTTTAAGATATTCCTCTAACTCTTGTACTTGAATTCCCGCCTTGAAGTTGCTTTGAACAATTGTGTAGTCATCACCGCAAAATAGGTTTCAAACGAAATAACGTTGGAACTTCATCAATTTGGGACCTAGTTTTTCCGTATTTCAGTTGAAGAAGAGCAATAATGGCGGATGATGCAATATCGAGCTTCTGCAGCAGCTTGGCCTCTTTCTGCAATCACCTCCAATCCAATTGCGATGCCCTCAAACAATCTGTCGATCGCCGACCCATTCCTCTTGGTAAACGCTGTTTGGTTGCTGAGAAAATTCGTAAGAAATGAATTTGAAATATCGTCAGCTTTTTGTTGGTTTATGGTAACGTTTCACAAACCTCTGACAGATTCGGCTTCATCCACCTTCGTACAATGCCTTAATCGCCGCATATCGAGCGGCAGTAGCGATCTTGAGCTGCTTGATTCCATGTCGTTCGGAACTGTATCTTTCGAGGAGCTTCTAGGTCACTGCAAGGAGTTATACAAGAAGAATCAAGTCGATCTAATTCAGCTCGAAGATCGTCTGCAGAGCTATGGCTACGTTCCCGGTAGTTGAATTTTACATGTTTAATTCCTAATTTTGACATTCATTGCAAATAATTTTCAATTTTCATGTTTTTATTTGATGCTAGAAATTCTAAGAGTTGGAAAAATTGGGAATTGGCTGCGAGGCTTTTTTTGAAAATGAAGAGGGGGGTTTATCACCTCACATTTTGATTAAATTCTTTTATATTGTCCTACTTTTATGGTTTTAGTTCCAGATATTGACGATGATGTTGAAGATGAAATTCATGATACATCGAGACAAGTGGATTTGGACTTGAGCCTTCAAGGTTTAGGAGATGGATTGAATAATTCACCTTCTCTTCACGGAAGTCTCTCTGTGGTGGATTCTGGCTTCAAGAGTTTGGAAGAAGATGCTCTGTATCCTTATCTCTCATTTTCTTTTCTTCCACAGATTAATTTGTTTTAACTGCAGACAAGATATATATACCTCAAGTTCCATGTAGATTTTGAATGAACTAAACTCGTGTTTTTCTGGTTCTAAAGTAGAAAGGGATTTTTTTTTTTTTTTTTTTTAATTTTGTTTAGGTGAAATACTGAGAGTGATTGACGTTCATTGTTGGATGATAACAAATAAGACATTGAATATTTGTGTTACCCATGTATGATCAAGTTTTTTTTTTTTTTTAAAGGTTATTATTCATCTACTTAATTTTATTCTACGAAACTTTTTTGCAATAAATTTTCTGAAAAGATGAGTAAAACATACCATGATTAGCATTAACCAATCATATTCATGTGGCAGCATAACAGACAAGTTACTTTGTGTTCCATAATTCTTTTCAGACTTGATGAGTCTCTGAGCTTAAAAAAGCTTGGACTGTCAGATGCATGCCTGGCAACCTTAGCATCTGAAGGTAAGTGAATACCACTTGTTTTTTCCCACTTCTTTTTCTATCGTGATATGATCTGGAATTGTTTTAGCTTTGTGTTGTAACATTATGGCTAGCCTTACGAATACTACCCTCGGATTCTAAAATTTAACGTCTGATAAATTCCATTGTTACCACTCACTTCCCTTTAAATTTATTCGTGACATGCAGCTAATGCTTCTTCAGAAGAACCAGAGAGGTAAGTTTTAATTTGTGGAGATTATTTACCTGATGCAGGACTTGCTGCATTTTGTTGACGGATTCTTGTATGTTTTGCATTTTCTAGGCTCTGGATGGACAAAAGACAAGAATTTGAGGACCGATATCAACCTGTTGCAGACAACATGGTGGCACCTGAGGGAAGAAAGTGCTTATCTTTCGGTAATTGAGTCTCTCCTTCTCCATTTGATCACCTTTAGCACATAAAGATTAATTTTCTTTTTCAATGTACAATATAAATGCAGAGTCAGCCAAAGAGAACTTATGGTCAGCTGAAGCTCCAAACCCCTTGCTGAAGGTATTGAAGGACGAATTTGAAAGTCTTCCTACCTACATGAAGAATCTAACATCATGGGAGGTATATGACTATGTTTTTGTCAAAATTAAGCTCATGTTTAAAAGGGATTTAGTTCTTCAAAACAACGTTTTGAAGGCCAACAAACTGGTTTTGTATAAAAATTGATGATTGTGTAAATACAACGTGAAAAATAATAGCTTTCCCAATATAAATGATCTTTGAAGTACATATGAATAGGCTAAACTCACTGTATTACACACTAGTGATGTTGAAGTTGCATAATATCAGACACCATTAACCATAAATTAGAAAATAGGGACATTTCCAGGGTACTTCTTTAGTCAGATTTTTTTTTTTTTTTTTTTGTGCTTTGATGAGATTAGGACTGTGCTTCTCTACAGGTACTTGCATGCCTATTTTAACGATGCATCCAGGAAATCCAATTTCTCTTGAATGCTAATATTACCTTTTTTTGTGTATATTATTGCTTTCAAGTGTACATGCTATGAGTGTCCAGAACTCCAGATATCGTAACAAGATATTTTGATATCATATTCTGGAAATTTAACATGTCGCCTTTGGTGGAGTTAGATTAGTCCTGCATTAGCTCTGGCAATTTCTTTAGCTTTGCTGGTCATAGTTCTGAATTTTGGTGAACATTTTTAAAGCGAATTAAGCATAAAATTAAAACTCAAGGTTAATTTCGCTTCACATTCTTTGCGTTAGTAATTCTCTGGCATATTTATTAAATTTTTTTTTTTTGGTCTTTGTGCAACCCAACCTTCTAGGATCTGCTTGCAGCTGTTGACAAGATCAATTCAAGCCTTAACAAGAAGAACAAGGGTTGCAACTTCTTCCGTCAAGATGAGATTCCTTCACTGGAATTAGGTACTCATATTCTTTCATATCGTTTATCTGATTCAACCACCGCAGACGACGCTGCAATTTGTTTAAAGATCGAAAGAAAATTAGCTTGCTGTATGTGATGTATGGGTAACATTCTATATAAGATCTCGATTTTTATTCTACTGCATCACCTGAATGAGCAGCTTACCATTTAGCGGTTACCATCAATATGCTCCTTAGGATGATATTTACATGTACAATCCAAATCTTTAATCTGAAACCGGCTCTTACTTAGATATGACAACATAGATGGATATTTATGAATTCATTCATCTTTGGATTAATTCAAATCCATCTATAATGTTTAATGGATCAAATTAATTGATGAGAGATGTTAATCCATTTAATAAAAAGGTCATTAAAGATCCATGGATATTCATGACCCATCTAATTGAATTTTTATTTAAAATTTAAACTAAATATTTTTAAAATAAAAATTTTATATTAAATAAAATAAAAACAAAATTAAAAATTTCAAATCTTTAACGTAGTTCTACACACGTTGGTAGATCTAACAATTGTGATCAATATCCATTGATCTAGTCATATTCATCTTTATTATAACTAATTTATATTAATTTTTGAATAATTATGAGTTATGTGATATTGGATCAATTTATTGATAATCATTTATCCATTTATATTTATGATTAATATTTTGATAAAATAAAAAATATAATATGCTTAGCATTTTTGTAGGATAAAAAGAATGATATATTTAACATTTTGATCTTTGTAAAAATACTTATAGTTAAAAATTTTCCTAAGAGTTAATTAATATTTGTTTATGTAATATATTTAGTTTTAATTTTTTCTATTTAAATATTAGTAGTCAATTATTTGTTTTAGTAAATTTTTAAGTTTTTTTTAATGAAATACCAATTTCAGATAATGTGTATTTTTTTTATTTTAGATATTTTAAATTTTAAAAAAATGCCAATATTTGATTTTCATTTTTATATATGTTGTATATGTAATGTGTAGAAAAATTCTGAAGTAAAAAAAATGGAAAGTATGACAATAAAAAATATTTCCTTTCTTCAATTTTGTACTATAGATAAAATAATTTTAAATATAATTTAAAATTTTAATAGTAAAAAATTATTTTTTAATGATGGAGATAAAATATAATTTAAAATTTAATAATAAAAATTATTTTTTAACCATGAAGTTAAAATATAATTTATAATTTTAACAGTAAAAAGCTTATCTTTAATGATGATAACAAAATGTAATTATAATAGTAACAAAAATAATGAGAATAAAAATAATAGAATAAAATAATGTAAAAATAATTATTGTTAAATATATAAATGAATGGATTGGGATTGATATTTTGTGTGTGGGTCATGGGTTAATCTATGACTCATAAAATTTTAATTAGATCATAAATAAATAAATAAAGAGATTATTATCAATCTATTCATTAGTGACCAAGTTCAAATCAATCCCAACCATTTATTTGTCACCCCTACTTTCACTTATTATGTTGCAACCCACGAAACATTGATACTTTATTTGTCATTGCATATCTTTGTCATATCTGTATTTGATATGTGTTAGCATCAAATATTGAATGATCGTAATTTTTTGTTATTAATTTATATACTTACTTTCTTATGTTTGAAATTAAATGGAGATCTTGGTTATTTGTGTTAGTATATCTAAAACGTATATTTAATTAAAACTTTTGAAAATTTGAAGCATATTGATAATTAATTGTATTAAATTTTTTTATACATGTAATATATTTATAACATTTTATATATGATACTCTTGATGTATTGGTATTTTTAATTTTTAAAAATTTGTAGTATCATCATATCATCAGCTCAATACACATCAATATCAATGCTACACATGTTTTGACGTGTGTAATGTTGAAGAACAATATAAAAAAATTATGTGTATAAACAGTATTTTTCACATATTTGCTAGCCTCCATGCAATAATAGCTTTAATTTGTTTCTTCGGTACAAATATTTTCTTGAGGGGAAAAGATTCTTATTCTTAATGCTCCTTGGCTTTTCCAGGGCCTAAAGCAAGATCATATTTGCTCCTTTTAGTGCGTATGAACCGGTTGGTTGTTGAGACGATTGATGGCTTACTTTCCTACAGAGTATTGTAGACATTCAATCCAAGGGGAACTGTATTCCCTCCCTCGGTTCATTCTGCTTATACACAACTATACTGTATGAAATGTACTGCACTCATGATATTCAATTGAGATTTTTTTTTTTTCCTTCATTGTTCATTTTTTTTAAATTACATTTGCTCGTATTTTAAATCATGTAAGATAATTCTTCCCGTTTGGCAAGTGAGAATATGTTCATTCTTGATTGTTGTGGTTCTCATTTCATATTTGCTTAGCTTGAAGTAGCATGGTGCTTTGTTCATTATTTATCTTCTATAGAATAGACCTGAGTATGGATCAGACGGCCCATCCAACCGGCCCCATCTGACTCAAATTATCTTTAAAAATGTTTAATATATGTTTAATCATAGTTAAAAATATATAAAAAATGTTAAAACATTATAATTTGTATCTTTTAATTTGAATATTATTAGTGTTAGAAACTGTTGACAGTCGATTTTAGCAATTGATCAACTAGGGATTTTAAGAATTAAACTGTTGCTAAAGAAGTAAAAAATGCGATAAAGTAGAGAAAGATTCAGTGGAAAAGAAGAGAGAACAAGGAGAGTTTTTATCGTGTTTCAGTTAAAGTCCAAATGACTCTTACGTCCACGGCAATTATATTAGCTTTTGGCAATTGCCTTTTTTCAAGTTTGATGAGAATATATAAATCAATGGTTATTTCCGTAGAGTTTCTCTATATCTTTATGCTATGGCTCTTCCTATCTATTTATAGAGGCCGAGAGGGTTATAAGCTGTAATTTATCATTATAAAACTATGATTACATCTATGTTGAGCATGAAATGCTAGAAGTCAAATAATAAATGTAGGATAAATCATTATCAGACTTTGGAGGCTAAATTGCGGATTGGTAGAGTGCTTAGACTGCATCTGTCAGACATAAGCTGCTTCCTATGATGCCGAGGGGAGAGCTCGCTGTTGCCTTGGTTGGTGGAGGGTTGTGAGCTCGCGCTACGTGATCAGCAGTTCGATCCTAGCGACCTTATTCTGAGTTCGATTTTGCCTCTTCGCCTCGGTCTCAATTCTTTGGGCCTTTGTTGATCCATTTTGCTCTATCCAAAAATGCCTATAACAGAAACAAAAACATCTTATTACCTATATAAATTCACAGAATTTTTGAATGCTAAAACATGGATGCAAAGTCAGAATGTGAAATTTATCTATGAAAAGAGCTCCTAAAGATGATGAATTTTGATCAAGTAAACAGACAAACAGAAACGCTGAGAGAGACGTACCCTGCGATGCATGTGAGAAGCAGAGGATAGAGAGAACAAGACCGAGTTATGAGGTACGAGAGCCTGAAGCGGTAGAAGATGATTGAGAGAATTGAAGAGTTAGGTATGAAGGTTTGAACTAAGGGGCTTAAGAATATTGACTTGTAGACAGTCTAGGACTCATGCTGAAGTTTTGCTTCCGTCTTTATCTGAGTTTCGGAATGTGGAAGAAGGATTTTCCTTGTCTCTATCCCTAAGTAGATTTGTCTCATTTGCTCATCTAAATCTAAATCTTCTAAGTTATTGCATTAATCTAAATCTTAGTTTGATTAAGGACTTTATTGATACTCTCGTTTCCTCATCCACAATTTCTCAGCAATACACTTAATATAAATATTTGAAGCCTATATTGAGATGATTATTCATGTTCTCAAGGATTACATCAGATGACCTTTAGTCAAGCAACCTACAAAATTATTGGAGGTCAAGAAACCGATCGAAACATGAAACTAATCTTGGAAGTTTAACATTAATAATACTTGAAGACAGAAATGTTCAAGGGAGATCTCGTAACCACCCATTTTGAAGACTCAGATTACAATGGTGGAAGGAAACATTTTACGTCCAGCCAACAACTTGTTCAATACATATTGAACCCACAAGAAAAATAGAGTAAACGCAACTAAACAGGGAAAAAAAATAGTATATAAATGAAGTAGAAATACAAAAAGTCCATTTGCTGACTATGACTACTTCCGCAAGCTGCTCAACGGTTAGCCTTGGCAACTCTCTCAATCTCATCTTTTTTCTTGATAGCATAGCTGAAATTGAGCGGATAATAAATCTAGTCAGTCCCTAAAAACTAGCATAAATTGAAAGGGAAAGAAGCATAATAATAAATAGAATACAAGTATACCTGTTGGATGAACCCTTTGCGGCATTAATAAGTTCATCAGCTAAGCATTCAGCAATGGTCTTAATATTCCTAAAAGCAGCTTCTCGCGCACCGGTTGTTAGAAGATAGATGGCTTGATTAACACGGCGAAGAGGTGAGATATCCACAGCCTGTCTTCTAACAACTCCAGCAGAGCCAATTCGAGTTGCATCTTCACGGGGACCACTGGTAAGATAAAAATTAGAATTAACAGAAAGTAAGAAAGATTCTACAATAGAGGTAACACTATTTCTCAATGATGAAATAACAAAGCAGAGAATAGAAAATTCGGCTCCAAATTCATTAGATTTGATCATATAATCAAAATGAACTCTAATTAATGAGAATGATCAGATAGAGCTAATACAAAAATGCCATCATTCAGGCAATCAATCCAATAGGGAAACAATAGATCATCATTTCATTCTCAAACTCTTGTACAACATGCAGTGCTAAATGTATGAGCTTTCAATGTGAAATAACATTCAGGTGTTAAAAGAGTTTAAGGCAGTTTTAACATGTCAATTTGTTACTCCTAAGTAAAATCGCAAACCTCACATCTTTTAAGCAGTAAACACATAAATCACTCATAAGTAAAATCACAAATCTCACACTTCTTTTATGTAACAACCACTTATATTAAAAAGAGAAACAAACTATAATCAACAAAAGACATATCAAAGCAAATAAGGAGAATGATCAGATAGAGCTAATACAAAGATGCCATCATCCCGGCAATCAAACCAATAGGGAAACAGATAATCCTCATTTCATTCTCCACCTCTGAGTTCCATTTTAAATGTATCAAACAGGGTTAATTTTCGAGAGCAAGACAACTCAAGTTGCTCACAGATAGTAAATAAAATGTCTAGCACACATACATATAAGCTTCACTTATAAAAAGAAAACATGCCATTGAGCCCACATACCTATTGATTACAGCATCAACAATAACTTGAATAGGATTCTGCTCAGTCAGCAAATGAATAATTTCCATAGCATGTTTCACAATTCTCACAGCCATTAGTTTCTTCCCATTGTTTCTACCGTGCATCATGAGGGAATTTGTAAGCCTCTCAACTATGGGACACTGGGCTTTCCTGAATCGCTTGACCGAATACCTACCAGCAGTGTGAGGAACATATGTTGCATGCTTGGATGGCACCACTCCAATATAATCAGCCAGAGAAATATCATTAACCTGATCACCAGAGTACCAATATAGATAACTAAACAAGCAGATGGAAGATTCCTTAAACAACTCAACACATCAAATCTATGTATTATAGAATTCAAACTGTACTGAAAACAGTCATTTAATACCCCTAGAGAAGACTGAAACTAGCATATATCATGATGGTAACGACTGACTGAAAAAGGCCCAAAAACTTAAAAGCTATGACCATCAAAACATAGGATTGAACTGTCCAATCACGGCAATACCATCTGATAATTAGTATCAAAACACTGTGGTGTCTGATCATTCCAGCTGACCATAACAGTGAACTCGCTACACAATTTTGTGCAATGGGATCATTAAACTCTGGAGAAGGCTCTTACGAAGTAGATGAATGAATGAATAATGCAGACAAATAAAAATTTAGTAAACGCCATTATTCTGTTCGCAATTGAAAATAAGATCAATCACCTGAACGTCGTCGAAGCTCCACCGGTTAAAGAGCTTCACCTCAACGGCAGGAAAGGTCGGATCTGCAATCCTTCCATCTTCATATGAATCCGCCACCGCAGCAGCCATGACTGTATGAGGAATTGAAGCAGAAATTTAGCGAAATCGAGAGAGAGATACAGAGAGAATCGGAAGGAGAGAATAGAAAGTCGAACTGTTACTTCGAGAGCTAAGCTACTAGGAAAGAAAAGAGCACGGCTACTGAAATGAAGCTCTCGCGAGGTTAACGACAACGATGGTGGGAAAAACCCTAGGTATTTTTAAAGAAGGCTTTTAATTTATGGACCGGGCCAACGGGCCCTGGTCGGCCCATATTTTATATCTTTTGCTAGGGTTTTTTTTTTTTTAAATTTCTTGTGAAAATTTTCTTTTTCGAAATAATGTTCCCGGTGTCATTAAAACATAAAATATGAAAAAAAATCAATTTAGAAATTAAAAAATAAATTCTTTTATGAATATTATTGTGTCCAAACAAAAAAAATATAACTTTTCTTGTGAGTTGATCAATTGAAAAGCATTACTCTCTCTTCTCGTAATTTGCTAGCAATTTTTTTTTTTTAATTACCGTTGTTACAACTTTCAAATTTATTTCTCTAAAAAAAATAACTTCAAATTTATTTCAAACAAAAATTTTAAACCCGTCAAATATAATTAGTCATTTGCAATCTACTTAACAACTAGAATATATAACCAAAAAAAAAAACTAAGAACATACTTCATAATCTCAATGGGGAATGACATCATGAAATACCCTATTTTAGTATTTGCTTGCAATGCTATTAACAAATATGTTGCCCCTTTTTTTGTTATATTTGAGGGTGCATAAAGTACATGGGGGTATAATTTATTTAAAAAATACGAGTAGTTGCAGATATTATCTTCTTTGCTGAAAGTTTGAGGATGTTGATCCAAATTGATTGTCCATGTATTAGTCTCATAATCAATTTTCATGACTAAAATAAATATACTTTCTTAACAAAAATTAATTTTTAAAAAATTGAACCGCGGAATAAAAAAGGATACAAAACCACAAATTGATTAGTTTGAGTAATTAAATTAATTATTAAATTGAATAACATCATAATTATAAAATAATATTATATTAAAATGAATTATATAAAAAATAAATATATAAGAACTAATAAATGTAACAAATACAAATTATTATATGTTCTATTAATAATTAATAAAATATAATAATTATGTATCATCTATTTAGTATATCTCTAAAAAACTTATATTACAATTAAAAAATACTAAAACTTAATCCAGAAGACAAATTGTAAAAGAAAAAAAAAAGTTAAGAAGTTTTTAAAAAATCGATTTTGCTCCATTTTGACTAGATCATCCAGTTTTAATGGATTGTGACTTTAATTTTGATTAATCCAATTTGACTACAAAAATAATTTTGTAATCAAATTGAACTATTATACAGTCTCCATTTTATCAACTTTACAAACATTGATTAAAATACATAACTATATTCAATATTTATGTTGTTTGGGCCTATCATATAATGTTTAATAGTCAACTGATTATATTATATTAATGGTTAACTGATTGTTAATTATATTAGTTAATTTGACTAATTGATAATATTAATTATTTATATAAAAATATTTGATAAAATTAACTATTTACTATTAGTTATTTATATGTAAACTGATATATAAGGATATATATTTTATAATTTATTTTAATAATATTTCAAATTTTAAAATATTATTTATCATATTTTTCTTATAAAAGAGACCATTGTAATTAATTATTTATTATATTTTCCCTTAAAAGATAAATAATTATAATTTATTATATTTTCAGTTTTCTTTCTAAAATAGATAAATTATAAATTATTATTTATTAGATTTTCTTAATAGAAATAAATAATTATAATCTATTATTTATTAGAATTTCTTTTAAGAAATAAATAGTTATAATTTATTATAAATTTTTTATTAAGAAATAGATAATTTTAGATAAAAATAAGTATTATTATTATTTGATAGTGGGAGAAAAAGGAGAAATGATTAAATAATATATTTAATAAATATGAATCAAATAAGAAATATTTTATTATAAAATATATTTTATGCATATTTTTTATAATGATCTTTCTATATATAAAAAATAAATGTGTTAAAAATTGAATTGATCAGAAGCAATAATCCATTTATGCACCATAAATGTTAAACAACTAATTAAAAAAAATTGGTTACTTAACTTTTTGAGAATAAAAAAATTGATTCTAGTAGTCATTTAACAAATACTAAAAATAGTTGATTGACTTAGTTAAATGATTAAAAACCCTTAGAGTTAAAAGTTGATCAACAAATTATATACCAAACACCTTTCATATATTAAAAGGATGATTTGCTCACATTCATAAACATGCGTAAGACTTTCATGCTTCAAATATTATCTAGTACTTTAATTGTAAAAATATATTGTAAAATAGACACTTATGCTGATTGGTTAGCGAATCTTTCTTATATTTTTAGAAATGTTGTTTTAAGGGATGTTACATATCTATATTTAGTTTAAAATTTTGATTTTTTTTGGAGTGTTTATCTATGAAAATTTATATTTCTAGAAATATTTTGAAGTGGACACGTTACATTTATATGATATGTGAATATTCTCATTATATAAAATGACTATTTTACATATCTTTCTATTAAGGTTTTATTATCTCAATTCACTATTACCAATCGATATTTATCATCATTAACTATCACTCATCGTTATTGATAATTTTTCATTACTATTAACTATCATCCATTATTATTGATCTGTGACTATCACCATATATCATCATTGATCTTTTTCATTATTGACTACTCAATTTTTAGAAAGTCATTTTTAATACTTTAACAATATTTTAAAAAATATTTAAATTAATTAAAATATAATATTATAATATTTTTAAAAAAATGTAAATTAAATTAAATATGATAATATAACATTTCTGAGAATCATATTTGTAACTAATCATATTTGTTAACACTCCCAAAAATTTATGATTTTAGGAATCAAATGTCATCTTAAAATTATATAAAAAAAGAAATTAAAAATAAAAAATAACGTGGGAAATAAAAACATGTGCCATATGGCAGATGTCTTTCTACAGTAACATGGAAACGTTTGCTTGTTCTTTTTCATATATTATATTGCATGGCATATTTTATTAATTTATTTATTTTCATTCAAACCATTTAGACTGTCCGCATTGCGGATTGCTTAAGTGAGTTGCTTAACTTAAGCAATCCATTTTAAGCAACTGTGCCACTGTGACAGAATGG
>JANHAO010008691.1:0-19046 GCA_026873985.1 Saraca asoca | reverse complement strand
AGATAGACAAAAACTACAAGTTAATGACTAATTAAGGGTTAAAATCAGGTATTTTTATAGGTACATTTTCTACTTATCAGTCATTTACCCGGCTAGTTAGTCAATCTTCTACCAAATCAGCTACCAAGTCTCCTACCAATTTAGACTTCCTAACTAATGAAGAGTTGGAGTATAAACAGCTTAGTGATAATGATGGTGAAAGCCAAAATACCTAGTTTAATGAAGAATCTGATATGGAAAGTCCAACTTTGGTAGTCAATATGAAGTTTAAAAATGTTCAAGTATTTAGAGTCGCTATGGTTGAGTGCAATGTGAGAAGATGCTATGATGTGAAGTGGAAAGAAAATGAAAGGAAGAAAATGGTAGGAAAATGCAAGAGAGAAGGGTGCGATTTGAGAATTTATACATCTCCAGTGCAAGGCAAAACAACAATTCAAATTAAAACATTTAATGATAAGCTCACATGTGAAGTTAGATTTGATAAAAACTTGGTGACTTTAACTTATTTGTCAAAAGGTATTTTGACATCAATCCAAATTGGAAGTTGCATTGAATGAAGAAAACTATTAGAAGGTAATGTAAAGGTAGATGTTGGAGACAAGAAATTATACAGAGCCAAAAGAAAGGTAGCTAAAATGAACTAGCGTCATCTTATAAGCCAGTATAATAAGATTTATGATTACTATGCTACTATTAAGAAGCATAATCCACGAAGTACATGTCATGTATTGCTTAAGTTACTAACATTAGGGCTATCTCATTGCAAAAGGATGTATATGAGCATTGGGGCACCTGGGAAGGGGTTTTTTACTAAATGTAGGAAAATCATAAGGTTGAATGGCTATTTCTTGAAGGGAGTATTTGGGAGGCAAATGTTGAGTGCTATGGGAAAAGATGGGAATGACAACATTTATCCAATAGCTTGGATAGTGGCTAAGTTGGAAAATAAGGATAGTTGGAATTGGCTTATTCAATTATTAATCAATAATGTTGGTAAAGATCCAACCACAACTTAGACTTTCATAAGTGATAGACAAAAGGTAAGTTACAACTTTTCATAACTTAATTATGCAATTGTTATTTTTCTTAACTTAGAATTTAATTATGCTATTATTAATTTTGTAGGGTTTGTTAGATACTTTTAGAGAAAAGTTGCCAAATCCTGACAATAGGTATTATGTGAAACATCGATACCAAAATGTAAGTGCAAAGTTTGAGTCTAGAAAAGAGCTTAAAGACAATGTGTGGAGTGTTATATATGTTGGAGCACCTAGGGAATTAAACCATTGGATGGAAAAGATAAAAAAGCTAGACGAAGAATCATACAAGTATTTAAATGACCTCCAACTAAGATATTGGTCAAAATTCCACTTCAATCTAGATGTCAAGTGTGATGTCTTAGTGAATAATTGGAATAAGTCATGGAACTCATATATTTTGGAAGTTAAGGAAATGCTTATTTTATAGATCATAGAGTGGATAAGAAAAGTTATGATGAGGCTTTAAATAAAGGTTGTGTGGATTCAAAAGTGGAAAGGCAACATCACTCCAATAGCAAGTTTTATACTAAGAGTCAACACACATGAGTTGATGAATTACTTTACACACTATGCTAAGGAATTGAAGTTTAAGGTGGATCATTATGATACAACAAAAGTGGTGGATCTTTCATCACATACATGCACCTGTAGAGATTGGAACCTTACTGGAATTCTATGCAAGCATGCCATCAACAAATTGGCCACTCTCTTGAAGCTTATTTGCACCAGTGGTTTAGAATATATAAGTAAAAAGAGACATATTCATTTTCAATGTCCCTTGTTCTAGGCCAAGTAGATTGGAAATGCACCAAAGGTAAACCTGAACTACCTCCATACTATAAGAAACCTACTAGAAGACAAAAAAAATAGAGGAAAAAGTAATCAGATGAGCCTAAGTCAACTACTAGGTTGGAGAAGAAAGACAGATTCATTACCTATAGCAAGTGCCTCCAAGTTAGCCATAGTGCTAATACTTGCAAATGAAATGTTCACAAGAATAACAAGATTATGTAAGGAATGAAAGGGAAAGAGGTGATGCATCTAACATTAACATGAGATATATCATGCATGGATTCATTATTGGTTTACACTTGTTCAAGTGTTTATGACACTGATTTTGGTTTCTTTTCTGAATTAGGTGAAAAAAATCTAAAGCCACCATCACAGTAGGGGATGTTGTAGGACCTAGGACAATTAGTTATGCACCAAGAGCACCAGCATCAACAGAAAATAGCCAAATTCCCTCCATGGCCAAAGGAAAGGGAGGGAAGGCAATAAGGGTTAAGTAAATGGCCACTTTAGCTAATCATGATTAAAATTTGTGGCAATTAGGTTTTGGTTTTTAGTTGTTTATAACAATGTAAAGGGCAATATATCAATTACACTAAGAATTTTCATTTTTGCTGGGGAATTGTGTTTGTATTAGGTTGGATTCTAGTCTAAGTCTTTTGTTGTGTATTTTCCACGAAACTCTTACATTTGTAGTTAAAATCTAGAAATTTTTTAAATTTGTTTGCTTTATATTGATAATTGTGATGAAGTTTAGGTTTTATTCTTTTTAGAAGCAATTATAATTGATGTCAATTGTAGGCTTCAGTCATATTCATAGTGATATGATAAACTTGAAATTATTCACTATGTTCTTCGAGGTTATAGCATGAAAATGAAACATGGTTGTCTAGCTGTTATGAATAACTTTCGCAGGAAAATATGGGTTCATATTCATAGTGATATGATAAACTTAAAGTTATTACACTTGTGTGTTCTAATGTATGTGGTCCCATAGGCACATTGTTATTAGATAAGAACAACTATTATATAACATTTATTGATGACTTTAGTAGGAATATATGAGTTTATATGATGAAAACAAAATCTAAGGCACTGGAAACTTTTAAAACTCTCAAATTGATGGCTAAAAGGCAAAGTGGGAGGAGTATCAAGGTGATCAGAACTGATGGAGGTAGAGAATTGAATATAATACTTTTGTATGATAGAAGGAATGATTCATAAAGTGACTATACCCAATACCCTATAGTAGAATGAGAGGCTTTGAGCTAATTCCCAATGATGCGATAACTGTAAAAGGTCATTTAATGCATCTGGCTTTTTTTTGTAGATTGTGCATCAATGGCCTTTGAAGATGCAAATAGAACTAATATTTGGATGAACTTAGTGCAATTGAAAGAAATGCTACTTAGGAGTTAGTTTTTTATTGTTTTATAGTTAAAGTTAAGTTAGTTAATCAACAAACTAGTTTGTTAAGTCTGAGAGCAATTAAGTAGTACAAAGGTTGAAACTTGTATTGTATCATAATTAAAGTGAATAGGAACGAATTTTTCCCTTTTTGTATCTTCTTTCTCTTAAATCGTCTCTACATATCTTCAAGCAATTAATTGTATTGCTATAACTAACTCTAGCAAAACTGTCAGGTCCCATAAATCAGAATTAACAATTTAAAGCTTGGGATCTTGCCCTATTTCCATTGGGAAATGTAATACACTTCTTAATATGAAATTATTTTTTTTAATCTCAACAGAAATTGTGATTTATTCTTTTCTTAAAATGTGTAGTAGATAAATAATCAGTAAATGTGTAAACAACTAACATAATAATTCTGTACCAGGATTTTAGATATAGGAGTAGAAGAATAAAGATCAAAACACAAGTTTTTAAAGTAGTTCAAGTTGAAACCACAATTCAAGTTTACTTTACTTAATCTTTCTCAATCAAAAGACCTTTTCGATTAAAAGAAAATATCAGGATTTACCGGGCTCCTGAAATGCCAGTTTACATAAAAAACATAAGAAATTACACAGGCTTCTTGCTAACCTTGAAGAATTACAATAGACTATTCTAAACTTAAACAAAACACAAGAATTATGGTATGCTCTTACTAATTTAAACAAGATTTCTAAATCCCTTGAAATCTCAAATAGAAAAATAGAAATAAGAAAGATTAAGAAATACAATACCGTAGGTTTGAGATGAAATCTCAAACAACAAAGATGAATTCAATAAACCTTTGACCCAAAATATCTTGATTAGATCTTAGAAATTTGATGAGGTGGAGAGAAAACTTGTTTTGCCCTTTTCTTAAAGATTTTCACACTTGAAGGATGAAAAGAATTTTGAAAAACTTGTTGAAAATTGAAAGTAGTTAGGCTTTTATAACTACTATAATCAACTATAACAAAATAACTAACTTTCAGTTTACAAATTGATTATGAAATCGATTCAAAGTAAAATCTCAACATTCAGTTAAAAAATTAAAAATTGTTTTTGAAAACTATTCTTCTTAAATCTATGTGAAAATCTATTTATATAGTTTTTCAAACACGAATCGATGTGGAAATTGATTCTCAATGTATAAAATAGTTTTTATAAAATCTTATTTTCTTCAAGTTCCTTTTCTACCTCATTTTGAAAATGTTTGTTTGATTCAAAATTCTTTTGAAATTCATTTACAAGAGATCCTAAATAATTCCTAATTCTAATGTCGATTTTCTTGAATTGCAATTGTATACTTTGAAACCTGTAAAACAAATTGAAATAAACAATGAAATATGATATCAAATAGTAATGTAAAAAATTGTTTTAAATTATTTTTCAACATCAAAACTAAGAAATATGTGTGGTTAGGGTAACCTAGGCTAATAAAAACTATCATACATAAAGGGGCATAAATTTGAAAAACTCATCAAATATGCCCAAAAGAGTTCAACCAATGAAAAACTCATCAAATTAAATATTTATATATTATGATTACAACTAAGTTGGCATGGATTTGCCTTTCTTATACAATTGGTTTAAAGTGTATTGTGGATTATCATCTAGAATAAAACAACCCAAATATTATATTGACAAACTTTAAAAGATATGTGGCAAAAATTTGAGATTAGTATAGACCAAATATCTTGTTCCATTGTGACAAAATCTGATTTCTTGAGATGTATGTGTCTATGGGTTCAATCTGTGCTAGTCTGCACTAAGTGGTTAGTTAGTGACTTACAAAGTCAATTATCATAACTTAAAGCCAACATTTACTTATCTTGATGGTTTTTTTTTACATTGAAGTGCCAAGATAGCTGTACTGTATGATATCTTTGCATGAACTACCCCATAAGTTACCATATTAGGAAAATAGTTTCTTATTTTTCTTAAGGGTCATATGAGTAGCACGTGACATTCTTTCATTTATTTTAACACCAAATAGAACTATCCTACTTTTTAGAATACTTTAGGGGGTGAAATATTTGATTTTAAACTATAAGGGAGTAATGTATCCCAAAGATAAATTTTATGAGGATAAAATGTATTTTTCCACTATTATATAATGGTAGCATGCTTGACAATCAAAAGAATTACTCGTCATTGACAACTATTTTCCTAGAAAAAAAAATTTGCAATTGGAGGTTGAATGCTTGGTGACATGATTTGGTGTGTCTTATGGTTTAAGTTGACATGTCTTACATGATGGAAAGTATTCATTCCCTAATGTGAAACTCAGAAAGTTGGTGCCCCTAAATCACATTTGCTAATTAGTGTAAGGATTAATTGCATGTAAAGAACTTGTACCATTATTTCCTTTTTAGAATTTTTAATGTGAACTTCTATAGTTCAAAATATATTAATATAGCCTGAATTATATAAATGGCAAATTAATTATTTTAAATTAACTCAATTTGAAAGTAATAATATTGTGGGGTTAAATATGATACTTAAGCCAATTGTGGTTATTAGTTACTTGTACTTGGGCTATCTTGTGATGGGCCAGCTAAACCCAGTCAAGTTAATATATACAAGGTAGGTCCCTTCTCTCTCTTTAGGTCAATTCTTGTAGTATCTTCATTAGCATTCACAGATGCATTCTCCTGTAAACTACTAGGGATTGAGAAAAGTGAACCTATTAAGATTCTCACTTATTTAGCTCAATGGATTTACAGCCTACGCAAGGTAAGCAATCTCTTTATATTATAATTTTTGTTTTCAATTTGTATTATATTTATGTCATATAATATGATAAATTACATATCGATAACTGATTAAATTCTGTTAACAGTAGATTTTGGTTCTGCCAAAATCTAGCTAACCTGATGAGGTTCTTCTGGGACTTGAACTATAATCTGATTACTGAAGCAGAAAACAAATGTAGAAAGGCAAGAGGAAGAAGAAGAATAGTTGAAAACATAGTATTTTTAATGTGGTTCAACCAAAACTGGGCAGTGACAGTCCCTACATCCATGGTAATGTTATTGCTCTGAAGAAATTTCTATAGAATTTCAGTATATCAGCTTAGAGTTACTTATAGTGGTCTCATCCCTTCTATTTATAGAGGCTGAGAGGTTATAAGTATAATTTTATATGTTATAAATACATTACATCAAGCATTAAATGTATTAGTTAGTATGAACTTCTACAGTTTGACTCTTTCAGATTACTTTCTGCGGGTAGGCCCCTCTTGTCTGTTGAAGTTATAGGCTGATGTAAGCTTATCTAGTACTTCTCGTCACTGAACTCTTATCTGAGTGAAGTGCTTCATTTCACAGACTGTACCTGACTCAAGGTCGCTGCTACCTTTGGTCAGTGAGGATGATATCCACAAGTTCACCTTTAAAGATGTGAGCTCATGCATAGCGAGGTGCGAGCTAGGCCTTGCTACTTAGAGAGCTGAGACTCTTTTATTTTTTTGCTTGCACAGATAATAGCCTAGTGAGCTAGGTTCCTTCCCTTTGGACTTAATCTACTGCCGGGTCTTATTCAGCCTTTTTATGATGCTGGATTTTACCCATAACATAAGTCCCCCAATGCTCAGTTTGTTTTGTGGACTGGAAATTGAAACTTCACTATGTAGTCAAAGTCCTTGCTTGCAACCTTTACCAAGTTGTCATTTTGGACTCAAATCTTTCACTTCATTTACTTCAGGCCATACTTCTTCTTGTGCATGGTCTTTAGCCGTTGGCATGGCAATTTCACTTCTTCTTAAACCATTTAATCAAGAACAGCCAGATATCCTTTGGATTTTTCAAGAGACCAAGCTAGTCTATTTAAAGCTCGAAGACCCTTTTCTTCTTCCATAGAAGAGCTCAATGGGTGCCTTGACTAAGCTCCTCATGTTTCTAGTGGTTTGGCTTTTGACGAAGCATTTTGAAGCATGCATAGCCTACTGCAGGAGATCAGGAAGTGTGAATAGCCTACAGCGTGTGACTCCCATGGATAACTCTTTATGCTGGCTATGGGGGAGTTTTATGTTGATCTTGGATTACTTCCTCACGGTTTCTCCATGAGACACATCCCTCCCTTTTACATCCTCTAGTGCTTTTCTCATTCCCAGTCCTAGGGGTGAGGCTAAGGAGGCTGCTTGGAAGAACAAAGTTGGGGATTGAGTGAGCCCCCCAGTCCTCCTGTTGGTTGAGATTTGGCTTTTGGAGACTAATCTTCTCTCCCTGGAAGCATTAGCTATAGGCTTTGTACTTTGAACCTTCTTATGTAAATCCACCTCATTGAGGTTTCTTAATGAATGAACTCTTTGTGAGTGTTGCATTGTGTTGAATGTTCTACTCATATAAATAGTCATACAAATCCTTGCAAATCGTAGCTAAGTGAAATATTTAGATCGCCAATCAGCCACACTTCAACTTGATAATAGATTCGGATATCAGTAAGCCATCAGTGAATAATGCTCAGGCAAGTCACATGAGAGCTACGAACTTAGCCGCACAAAAACTATGCCTTATAGATCACACCGCAGTGCCCCATTGCCTTATGGACACATGAATTTTGATTTCTATTGATGACTTCTTCAAAACAAATGTGTTTAGTTTTAGCACCTCAGTGCCATAGCAAGTACATAGCTTCACTGGAGTTTTTGAGTTCATTTTGAGCATCTCTATACCTCAACTGGACTGAAGGTTACAGTTGGATAATGAGTATATTTTGAGCCTCTCCATGCCTTAACGAGCCCACAGCTCAATTGGTTAAATGAGTTTATTTTAAGCGTCTCCATGCCTCAATTGGACTGAAGGTCGTAATTGGATAATGAGTTTCCAAGATGAGCCCGAGTGCCTTAGCTCAAAAGCTGGCAATTGTTCCAGGGTGAGCCCTAGGGCCTCAACTCAAAAGTTGGCAATCATTCTGGGATGAACCCCAGTGCCTCAGCTCGAAAGTTAGCAATCCTTTTGAGATGAGCCCTGACACCTCAGCTTAAAAGTTGGCAATTATTCCAGGATGAGCCCTGATACCTTAACCGGACCAGAGGTGGCAGTTGGCAAAAAGTCACCTAAGTAACTTGAAAGAGTTGACCACATGTAAGCTGTGGAGATCATGAACATTTGATAGTGGAAGACAAATTGGAAAAAAGTGATAAAGAGTTGCAAAAGCATTAAGCCAATTGGCAAACAGCTCTCAACATGGATAAAGGGAGTGTTTACATTAACTTTTGAGCTCAAAATACATTGTCAATGTATAATTCTAACTGAGCCCCTCGACTCTTGATCAGGATCTTGTTAAAGATGTTGAGATAGCTACCCTGTAGGTCGCACTACATACTCCTTTAGGCAGTCCCTTTTGATCAGATCCTCGATAGTATCCTTAAGCTCCTGACAATTCAGGGTCCCATGCCTGACCTCATTGTGATTGACACAGAATGTTTGCTTATTTCTCTACCTATATGGGACTCGTATAGGAGTAGGTTTTCCAAAGCCCTCCTGATCCCTCTCTATCATGTATATCTTATCTTGGGAGTCTGATAGGATACTGTATTGCTCATGGTGAGTTGGAGGCTATGGTCGCTCGCCTTGGGCCTATGGGACTTCTTCGCAGTTTGCACTTCAATGTGGTTACCTTGATCCACATTGCCCCTCTTTTTACTTCGAGTGGAGCCACCCTTCTTCTCCTTTATTTCAGACATTCCCGAGTTGAATATTTCTTCGTACTTAATTTGCTTGGTGGCTCATTCATAAAACTTGATAAGATCTCTTACCAGGGACTTATACAGGCTTTTGTACAACTTTTCATCTTTGTGAAATCCCATGAAGATCGTGGCCAACATGGTTTCTTTAGATGGATTCTCCACCGAGTTGGCTTCATGTCTAAACCTGGCAATGTAATCCTTTAACAGTTCATGCTTGCGCTGAAAGATCATCGCAAGATGGCAAAAAGGCATGAGCTACCTCTTTAACGTTTGGTACTAGCTAATGAACTTCTACTAGCACTCTTCCCAATTGCAAATCAAGTGAGCTAGAAGGCTCCTAAACTAGGCCCTATGCACACCTCCTAGTGTGGTTAGGAAAACTCAGCACTTGACTAGGGGATCGACTGTTTGCAAATCCATTTAGACATTGAATGTGTCTAAATGGTTATAAGGGTACACGTCACCATTATACAACGGGATCACGGAGACCTTGAATTTGAGAGGGAGGGGCTGAGCTTCAATCTCTTTAGAGAAAAGTGACCTTTCTTTATAGTGAGCTCGGTCATTTAGAGCTTGAAGACATTCCTCTAGTTGGACCAATTTTTGGAACAATTTTTCAACTAGTGGGTCCCACACACCGGATTACTGGCTGGAAGACTACTGGACCCTTTGATTCTAATGGTCACAAGAACTATGACCTAAAGTTTGCTTTTGTGTGCAATGTGCTTAGGAATCTTCTTGATTGGCCTTACTCAAACACCCAGTCTGTAGCTACTGGTTAACATTCTCAGGTGTTGCGATCTCCATCTACCTTTGCATACCTTGGGCTTGCGCTTGCATTAGCATTGTGACTGCCTTGGTTAGTTCTTCCATCATATTTTCCAATCTCTCCTGATGTTGAAGCCAGGTTTGTATTCCACCATTGTTGTTAACAATGGCAACAGGCTGAAGAAAGTTAGCTAGTGGTAAGTTAGAAGCAACACCTATGATAGGAGTGGTAGAGGAGTCCATTGTGGACACATGGCTTTTCGAAGGATCAACCAATACATTTGAAGCTCTAATGGCTCTCCCTCTTACCATTGTAGCGATAGAAGATGAACCAGAAAATAGATGAGTCCTCATAGATGGTGCCAAAATGTTGATAGTAGATTTTGATTCTGTTGGAATCCAGCCAACTTGATGAAGTTCTTCTGGGACTCGAATTGTAATCTGGTTACTGAAGCAGAAAACAAATGCAGAAAGGCAAGAGGAAGAATAATAACAGTAGAAAATAGTGTTTTTAACGTAGTTTGGCCAAAACCAGGCAATACTAGTCCCTACGTCCACAGTAATGTTATTGCTCTGAAGAAATTTCTACAGAGTTTCAGTATATTAGCTTAGATTTGCTTACAGTGGTCTCCTCCCTCCTATTTATAGAGGCTGAGAGGTTACAAGTGTAATTTTACATATTGTAAATACATTACATTAAGCATTAAATGTACAAGTCAGTATGAACTTTTGTAATTTAGCTCTTGCAGATTACTTTCCACAGGTAGGCCCCTCTCATCTACTGAAGCAGTAGGTTGATGTAAACCTATTTGGTACTTCTCATTGCTACTCTTATCCAAGTGAGGGCTTTATTTTGCGGGTTGTACCTGGCCCGAGGTCGCTGCTGCCTTTGGTCAGCGAGGATGATCCCTACAAGTTCACCTTTAGCGATGCAAGCTTATGCATAGCGAGGTGCGAGCTGGGCCTTGCTATTTAGAAAGTTGAGACTCATTCATTTTGCTGCTTGTGCAAATAACAACCTAGCCAGTTAGGTTCCTTCCCTTTGGACTTGATCTACTGCCAGGTCTTCTCCAGCCTTTTTACATTGTTGGATTTTGCCCAGAACAAGTTCTATGATGCAATTTCTTGCATTCCTGTCATTACTGATTATTTTGAGGAAACATGTAGTTGATAGAGAATAGTTATTAGATAGCATTCTATATTGACATGATTTGTTGTTAACTAATATATGCATTTTTTATTGTCTCTTAAAACATGCAACACCTTTTACTTTGGATCTTGTATGGCTTAGGGCTAGTGGTCAGGACAACATTTATAATACAAACTTTTTTGGAACATTTGGCCATATAATTTGGGGTAAAGGCAAAATTGCATTTTTCCTGAGCACTGCAAGGTTCATAGCGTTGGCATTGTCTTATAAGACATTGAACTTACTTCTATCAGGATTCCAAATTCTTTGTATATAAAACCTAATGGTGAAAATCAAGTTGCAATTTAATTTTACATGGGTAAATCCTCACTAATATATAAAGTTTGCATTCCAATAATCCTAATTTAAAAGGTTAAGAAGTACAAAAAAATCCACACAAACATATATACTAGTTATAAATATTGCCTCTCCAACTTATAGAAAAATTACTCCTATATATTTTTGTATAGATTGAAAAGAGAAAATTTTCACATTAAACACAAGTCGACATATATAAAATTCATTTATCACATATATTAAGACATAGTTAGAGAAAAATGAGCAAAAATAATATTGTATTATTATTTTAATATATGATTTTTTTTTCATAATTATACATTTGAAATTGAATCTTATATAGATTTTTTTTAAGTTTGTTATAGAAATGGTAATGGAGAGAATATGGGTAAGGGACTAAGATTCCAGTGTTGGGAAATTTTGACTAAAGACAATCAAATTATGCAATAGAATAAAAAAATAAAGATTTAGTTTTGAAAAAATAGATTTTGAAATCAATGATCAATTGTGCATTATTTAAATTAAAAGAAAATCAATCAAAACAAAAATATACCTCTCTTTAGGTTGAAATGTGTTGTGGAACTTTATAAAAGAGAGACCTAAATGTATCTCTTCTAAGGCAAGTCTACACGATCAACCTCTATTCTATCACATCTTTATGCTAGTGTTGATGAATGAGGATTATAAAGAGAAGGGGATAGTCATAATTAGCTTAGTACATGAACACACATGAATCCAGTGACTAGCGACTATAACTTTTGTAGTTGCTATTGTGAAATAGGATTTGTTACAATTTTTGTAGATATCTTTTCATAGTCATCCTATGACTTGCTTACCAAGTTCCTCCTTATAGAAAATTACTAGGGTTTTTTTAATCCTAATTTATTACTACTTAGTGAATAAGAAATTTCCTAAAATACAGTACAATAATATAAGTTAATAAATAAACAAATAAATAAACTTTTTATTTATATTTATTTTTAGGAATCTTAGTCAACTATTACTTAGTAAACAAAGAATTTTCTAAAGTATTGCCCTAACAAAATAAATATATAAATAAAAAGTTTTAGTTATCTCATTTTTTTAATTATTTTCTCTGAATGAATAAATATGAATACATTCAACCTTATGTGTGTGACCTTTAGGTTCACCTCTATGTTAATGGAGCATGATTATTCATGATTAAATTAAACACTTTTAATTTAATATTTAGAATTAATCTCTTTAATTCTAAATATCATAAATCATAATTAATGTCTCGTAACATGTCATGAAGGCTTAATTAGCATGAATTATAAATATGAATGTTTTCAATTATAACTACAATTTAGTATAGTCTTTCTATTCATTCAATGTCTTGATTAAACTTAGGATATGATATTAAATCAAAAATCCTAACCATTTGATAATTATATATCCATTCTTTTACGCATGAATCATTTATGAAACTCAAAAAACTCTTTATTGATGATTTCAACCTATTTTGGCCAAGGATTGCCTGAGTTAGGGTGCTTTGGAAACATAAGACGACATAGGACATTCTTTCCTTATTTCGAGAAGGTATGGATCCTTTGTTAATATTCACAAACCTTCATATATAGCAAAGTTATACCCAATATTTGTCCTTTTAATGATTCTTAGAAATCAGAATAACATTAAAGTATAACTAACTACATATAAGATTATTATGATATCTCAAGTCTAAGGATCAATCAACACTACTGCAATGTCAAAATTCCAATTTGACTTATTCATATTCCATTTAGGAATCGTCGAGCGGGTTAACTCAATGAACTCATTTTTCTAATGAGTACTCATATATTTGCACTATTGTCTCTACGCAATGTCTATGAAATGAGACGTCCTCCTAATTGGGCATGTATCAATGTGCTAGTTTATTCGAATAATTAGTATCCTTTCTCAATGATTCGGTGACAAGGAGTATCTACAATTAGGGCTTGTAAGGAATCTCATTTCATGATCATCATGCACGATCTTATCCATTAGCTCTCTTGATCTATGGACTTTATCAAATAATATTTAAAGCATGTATGATAAATAAAATACCTTTATCAGCAATTATTGACTTGAATAAAATTGTTATAAATTTGCGCCTGTTACATCATATGTAATTGGCTTGTAGGGCATAATTCTAACATTCTGTGCATGTCCCCATTTAGAAATAGTGACCCATCCTATACCTGCGTGGGTAGACTTTTAAGTACCTATCCTCATCCCTATCAGATCACTGATTCTATGTTTCCATCCTCATTTTATTTACATGATGCATATTCACCTATATCCTATTATTTTTTTTAGCAAAAATTCAAGTTTAAATATAATAATAAAATAATAATTATCCAAAAATGCTAATAATACTAACAAAACAAAGAACAACATAAAGTTTAGAATAACATAAAGTTTTTTTATCTTAGAAAAACTTATGTTTAAATTAAATGATTACATACGTAATTTTAGTTTTTTTATGATATAATTAAATTTATATATATTATATTATATGGGTATTTGAGGGTTGGGTAGTGCCATCTTTATACCTACATTAATACCCGTTAAAATCCCCACAAAAATTCTTTTATTCTTATCTATTTTTTAAGGTCGATACTCGTACTCAAATAATAAAAATTAATATTTATTGGATATGGGTCAAATTTCCCTCTTTAGTAAGTTCAAATGAGCAAAGCAAATTTCAAACATATCATATCATACAAAAATGTAAAATGCATTAATACTACATTTTAAATATTACAATGCCATAAATGCCCACCAAAGGTGGAGAGCACCAATGTTTGAATCCGACGAGAATCACAAATGAAGTAATAACATTTTCTTTTTTCTTTATGGTGAATCGCTAATAAATATTTCCTAAAGCTTGAATGGCTAATTCTCTATAACTATAAATAAAAATTAAAATTGATTTTATTTTGATATTGATGTGGGTATTTTTAGAACCATATAAATGGGCTGGCAAAAGCCCAATGAATAAGTCCAGCTAATAAGGGCCCAGCTCAAATATAATTGAGGTCGCTGGACTAAGTCATCAGCTCACCTAGGGTAAACTTAGATCATTGGTCAGCAAAGGTCGAAATGACCTTACATGTAGCTTTAGGCCATTGAAAGCAAGTGCTAGCCTGTAAATCGAAGCACACTCATTATGGTTAAACCTAAGAAGAAATCAACTTGCAGAATCCACTTGTAAGAACCAACTGGCATGATTCTTTTCCTTTTTATATTAAAATTATAATACCCCAGTAACTATAAATAGGGGTTAGAATCATTGTACAAAAGAAAAAAGAGGGACAAATGTAAACAATCAGCAAAAATACTGAGAAAATACAATAACCATAGACGTAGGCATTGCAGTCAACTGAACCACGTTAAAACTTCTGGTGTCTCCCTATTCTTCCTCTCCCTCACTCTCTCTCTTTTGTTTACACCTAGATTGCAGTTTGGGTTTTCTGGACTTTTTTAGTTGACTAAATGCACATGTCAACATGTTGGCGCTAGAGGAAAGGCCTAAATTGCATTTTGGTTGATTTTTTGCATATTGGTTAAATTTATGTCTGGTTATGATAGCTAAAGGATGAACCATCAGGAGTTCAAATGCTCCAGTTAACCAATTGAAAGGTCACATAGAACAACAATGGGAACCAGTTCTTCCTATGATAGGCACTTTTGTCATCCCCGCTACAATTATTACTACTGACTTGCCCCCAATGGCCTATCTCCAACCTATTGTTGTTAGTCTTGGCACTAATAAAGTGCAAACGTGGCACCAGAGAGCTAGTTGAGGCGGTTAGGGTAGTGACACAGGCACAAGCCTTGGGCATATGGAAGCAAGCTGAGGTTGTTGCACTTAGAGGGATACTCCAGCAGCCACAAGAAGTGGCTCAATAGGAGAAGCCATTCAGAGTACTTTAGTGCACTGATTTAGCTTGCTCTTCCAACCTATGTACAAGATCGGAGGTCCACCAAGCTTGGAAGGATCATGATAATCAGTGACATGAGGGTTCGCATCAAGTTGAAGACTCAAATAGGATTAGCCAGGAACATATGTCTGATCAATATTCGTCAGGTCATAGGCAGAAAAGACATAGAACCTCAGGTCATCACTCCCATGACTAGAGAGGTAAAATAAGCTAGCGATCTTCCAGCGGACGTTCCGAGACATAGGATCCGATGGTAAAAGAGTTGCTTTAGAGGGTAAAGCAGTTAGACGAATGCCCTCAAGCTCAAGATAGTTGAGATCGCTATGAGGAAAGGACACAATTTTCCAGAGAGATTGAGACAAAGCCTCTCCCTTGCAAGTTTAAAATCCCCCACAATCTGCAATACAATGGGGATAGTGACCCATATGACTACTTAGATGCATTCAATGTACAGATGGATCTTCAAACGACTAATCTTTTAGTGCCATGTCTTCCCAGCTACTCTCGGAGACATACCTCGGACATAGCTTAAGGGTCTCCTAGCTCACAGCATTAATAGTTGGGAAGAGTGTCAAAGGAGATTCATCAATCAATATAGAGAATTGAAAAGGTAACTTTCACTACCCTACCACCTTGCAACGGTCTTTTAGCGGAAGAATAAGTCACTAAAAGACTACATCACTCGTTTTAAGCATGAGGTCAAGAACGTAGAAAGTCCCTCAGATAAGAGCATCTTGACAGCGATCTCAGTAGGACTTCGCAAAGATGGAAAGCTGTATAAGAGCATATACAAGTCTTGAGTGAAGGACCTGGGTGAGTTTTATGAATGAGCTACCAAGGAGATCAGGTGGAAAGAGACCTTTGGCCCTAAAAAGTCCAATCAAAAGGACGATGAATAGCTCCAACTAGAATAAAAAGAGGAGCAATGGCAGAAATAGTAAAAAGAGTCAGAAGAATGGCCTAGATAATCAGGTCACAAAGAAGGCCAGAAATGGGTGACCTTTTACAAGCTTGGAATACTAAACATCTATACCCAAACTTTCAATAAATTTTAGCTCACCTTTCTAATTCTATAATATTATTTTCTTAAATTTTTATATATATTTACTAATTTCTGAATAAATTTTCAACAGATTATTATACAAGAAGCGAGCTATTCTCAAGGTTAAAAGAGCCATAATATGCTAGTTGAAACACATCCATGTGACCTACTTGGGCACTCAACTCGTGCTAGCTGAGGCGCATCCATACGACCTACTTGGGCACTTGACTCATGCTAGCTGAGGCACATCTATATGACCTACCTGGGCACTTGACTCATGCTAGTTAATGCATGACCTACCTAGACAATTGTTAGCTGAGGCATGGCCTACCTAGATAATTCATTGTTAGCTAAGGCGTGACCTACTGGGCATTTAACTTTGACAAATATCTTAAGTCTTGGAGTTTATTCATGTCAATGTATGTGTTATCTTTTGCAACCTACTGAACATCCAACTTGGTGTACTTGGAAAAGCAAAAAGATTATGAAAAATTCATTATAAACCTCATTCAACGAGGTGGGTGTACATATGAAGGTATAAAAATAAAGATCAAAATAAACCTATAGCTATCATGGCCCTAGATGAAGGCTAACTTTTAGGAGTTGAATCTCGGTGGGCTAGAGGATCAAGATATAGGGTGAATAAGTCATCCATCATTTGGTCATCGGCTAGGTTGCTTTCAAGTTTCTTTTTATCCTCCTCCTAAGATAAAATCTCGTCAGCTTTATCACTCCCATTACGTTCTGAGAAACTAAACGATTAAGTTACCTTGCAAAAAAGTGAAAGAGCTAAGGTGAAAGAACTGGACTCTCCAGCATTGCTATAAGGGAATAACCTAAGATCTGCAAAAAACTTCCCAGGATCCTCAGAAAGGAATTATCCATGGTGGAATGATTAAAGGAATTCCCTATGCAGCAGGTTATACATGCCTCATATCACCACACCTAAGACCCAAACCATTAAAAACATGGGGGACTTGACCAATGACCCCATTAGATCTCTAAAACCTAAAAAACCAGAAAGAAACAGGATGCTGGAATGTTAAAAGTAACAAGTGAAGGGGAAAAAAGGGGTTTCTCTCCTCTTATATGGCTTGCTTTTAGATTTGGAGACTGATCAACTATCCTCAATTTGATGGTCCAGTAGAAAGTGAGGCCTAGTCACCACCACGTTTGCGGTTAGGGGAAAATGCACTTATTAAATATGGTAATAATGGTATGAGTTGGTGTCGAAAAAATGATGGGATAAAAGCCTGAACAATGACATTGCAAAACACAATTGCAAGCTTTTACCAACAAATTACAACTCCTAGTCCGTAGATCACACTGAAAGCTAGTGGCTAATGATATGGCTATTTTTAGAACCACACAAATGGACTGGCAAAAGTCTAATGAACAAGTCCAGCTGATAAGGACTCAGATCAACTATAATTAAGGTCGCTGGACCAAGTCATCCGCTTGCCAAAGGTGAACTTAGATCGCTGGTTAACAAAGGTCGAAGCAACCTTATGTGTAGCTTTAGGCTATTGAAAGCAAGCTCTAGCTCATAAATCGAAGCACACTCTCTATAGTTAAACTCGAGAAGGAAAAAACTTGTAGGAACTAACTTGCAGAAACTAATAGACAGGATTCTTTTACTTTTTTATATTAAAATTATAACACCTCAGCAACTATAAATAAATGTTGGAATCATTGTACAAAAGAAAAAAGAGGGACAGATGCACACCTTCATAAAAAATACTGAGAAAATACAATAACCGTAGACGTAGGCATTGCACTTGGCTGAATCATATTAAAAACTTCTGATATCTCCCTGTTCTTCCTCTCCTCCTCTCTCTCTCTTTCTTTGTCACTCTCTTTTGTTTACACCTAGATTGCAGTTTAGGTTTTTTGGACTTTTTGAGTTGACTAAATCTGCACGTTAACATATATATATTTAGAACTTTGTAAAATTTTATAATTTTTTATGTAAATTTCATATAATAGTTACATTTTTTTTAAGAAATATGATGCAATGTTATATTTTTGTATAACAAAAGTGCAAATTTTTTTAAATCTACGAATAAGAATTACAATATAAAATGTTAAATATTTGGAAAAAAATAGTTATAAGAAATAGGAAAACACCTTGTGTAAACCGTAAACACTTCATATTTTTATTTTTTTTTTGTGGTAAATGAGCATAGAAAAGATGCAAAGAGAGAAAGAAGCCACACACCTCAACAAGCATCAAAGCATAAAGGCAACTATAAGAATCCTTCAAGAGCTGCAATTTTGTCTCTCTCCATGGACAAGCTAGGATTCGCAGGCCAATTCAACACTTATATTTACATATTATAATGTTTCAATCACTTATATTTGCTTACTATCATGTTTCAATCCCTGTCCTTGACTAACTATAAACATGAATTTGTCACTTTTTTAATGATATAATGAGATTGTTATTAATTGTGCTGTGTTGAATTCAAACTGTTGTGTGTGTTTGAAATATTTTGTCATTCCTTTTTGAAGGAAAAAAAATATAACTACAATGACATTATAATGTTATTCTAAAGACTTTTCTTTTTAATTGTTTACCGTTCAAACTTTGAATGTAAAATGTTGCATACTTATTGAGGTTTAATATAATCACACTTAATTAATTTGTTTATTGTTTATATGATTTTTCTAAAATATTATTTTTAATTAAAAAATACATTTTAAAAATTTTACAACTATATCTTTTTTTAATTCAATAGTAAAATAGTACATTTGGATATAATACAAATATACGAAACCACTTATAAAAAAAGAAATATATTAATGGTGATATAAAATCATCTGAAATTTGAGGTCACAACACAATGCAGAG
>JANHAO010008690.1:0-19042 GCA_026873985.1 Saraca asoca | reverse complement strand
GTTTCCAGTCATATGTCTTGAACATCCACTATCCAGAAATCATAAATTTGTGCTTTGTCTCTTACATCCCTATAACACAAAGTTCGTACATGCATTGGTGGTACCCACTGACTTTTACGTCTATTAGTGTCAGTGTACAAAATAAGAATTTTTCTAGTAATTATAGATCTAGGCAACCAGAATAATTTTTCATTCGATTTCAGCATGTAAGTGCCATTTCTAAAGGCATAGTTTCTAATATGATGTCCCTTGTGATTATAGTAAAAATAGGTAATTTTTGCAAGGTTCCATTTGTTGAACACTTTTATAAGTTTACTATCTAAATCCTAGATCAGTTCTATTGTAAAAACTTTTCTGGTTTTGCAAAAGATGTTTTAGCTTTTGATTGCTATTTGAAAAATTCTATAATTTCTTTGTCAAAATTTCAATTTGAGATTTATATTGATTGCATTAGTCACAGCCCTTTTCAATTACAGTTGTCAATTAGTTATTTTCTTTCTTTAAAAATTTAACCTTTCCATTTAAAATTTTCTATTGACTTTTAGCTGTAGTTAGTTATTTTTTGGTTTCTACAAGTGAATCATACACCTTAACACAAATATCATCCAATTTGTCATCATCACTATCATCACTAAAATCATTTTCAGATTCACTACAAGAATCATCACAATCAGAAAGAGTAAACAAGAGATATTTCTCAGTACTTTATGATTATCATTGCATTTGGCCATGAGACACAGCAATGCATCATCTTCTAATTCATATTCCTCAGTTGTTTTAGGTTCTTCGTCATCCTATACAACAAAGTTGGATTTTTTAAACGCTTGCTTTTTCTTCTTTCTCTCATTTTCTAATTGCTTTTTCAAGTAGACTGGGCTGTCTAGCTTGATATGCCCAAGTTTCTTACATTCAAAACAAGTAGGAACAATGTTAACTAAACCTCCTTGCTCAATTTTGCCAATGTTCTTTCTTTGTACTGTAATTTTTTTTCTTTCCTTACTTTTCTTGTCTCTTAGGATTCTCTGTAGCTTTTTGCTCAGCAAAGCCACATCTTCTTTATTAAGTGTGTCTACATCAATTTCTAACTCTCCTTCATCTAATTCAGCTACTTTGAGTGCAAGGGCTTCTTCTTTTTGTTGTCTCCATTCTTCTTATACCTTCTTAGTTCAAGCTCATGCTCTTCTAGATAGCCAAATAGCTGTTGAACTATAGGAATGCCTATCTTTAATGATTCTTTGATGGCAGTAATCTTTGACTGCCATTTTTCAGTCAAGGATCTCAAAATCTTATGCACCAAATATACATTCTCAAATTTTCTTCCAAGCAAAGTCAAATGGTAAGTGATAGCAGTGAATCTTTGAATTAAATCTTTGATAGACTCACCTTTCTTCATTTTAAACATTTCATTGTAAGACACAAGTACATGCACCTTTGAAGCTTTTACCTGTGCAGTGCCTACATGTGCAATTTCAAGTGTGCCCTAAATTTGCTTAGTAGTGGAATAATTTGAGATTTTTCCATATTCATTTGGTGACAGGGAGTTTGAAATAATCCATTTTACCTTTGTAGCTAGTAAATGCTTCTTTCTTTCATTTTTAGTCAAGAGAGATTTAGGCTTGAATTCTACTTCACCATTAATGATAGTTTTAGGGGGTTCATATCCTTCTTCTACTAATTCTCACATATCTACATTAGTAGCCTTAATAAAGTCTTTCATCTTCTGCTTCCAATAGGTATAGTGTTCCCTATTGAAACTAGGAGGCTTGTGCATAGATGGACACTTAGGCAATAAGAAAAAGCTAGAATCCATAATTTCAAAAAGATACAAGTGTATCAAGAGCCAAAGCTTTGATACCAGCTAATGGTCCTAGTAAAAAAATTAAATTACAAAAAATATATGGATCTTACCCTTTTCCTGTTAAAGAATTTATATACACTTTTATCAAATTTAATGTTTCTTTTAATGAGATATGTAGAGAATTGATAGCCTGTGAGTGTGCAGATGGTAAAAATTAAAGATTACTAGCAAGAGCAATTAAAATATAAGTGAAGAAAGAAAAGTTGAAGACACAAATTTTAAAAGTGGTTGAACTTGAATGGAAATCACAATTCAAGTCTACTCCACTTGTTCTTTCTCAACTGAAAGACCTCTTAAATTAAAATAAAAAACTATTAGGATTACCAAGCTTTTAAATTACCATTTTTACAACAAACATACAAGAATTTACACAGGCTTCTTACTAACCTAGAAGAATTGGAACAGGCTCTTCTAAACCTATATAGATGCTAAATCCTAGAAATCTCAAATAAAAAAAAAGAGTGAGAAGTGAATGAAGAATACAATACTAGTGTTTAAGATAAAAATATCAAACAAGCTAAGATAAACTTAAGTGATCTTTGATCCAGAACTCTTGTAGAAATCTCTGAAGTTTTGATAAGGTAGAGAGAAAAATATTTTCAGCTCTTTTTCTAATGATTTTGCACTAAATTGTGAAGAAAAACTATGAAGGATCGTTTATATAGGGAAGGTAGTTAGGCTTGAATAACTATTGTAACCATCTATAACAGAATAACTAACTTTCAATTATTGCAATGATTATTGCATCGATTACAAGTGATTACAACTAAATAATCAATATGGTAATCAAAGTGTAGTCTATTGTTCATAGTCTTTGCGACCTTTCTTTATATTTGAGATACACCATTGTTAGTTTCATGAGAAGTAACTTTTACAGCAACACCTTCTTCATACTTTCTCTGGCCAAATAGCCATTTTGGGCTTTTGAGCTATATCTCACTTGCATTAGGTGCAACATCACTATTTCTAGCACTACCAATTTGTCTTTCATCAGGTTCATTGGAAAGTCTTACATCCTTAACTCTACTACAAGCCTTCTCGATTAACTTGTCAAATATAGTTGATTTTATGCATGAAAAGTCTTCTTTACAAGCTAGGATAGGTTAGAGGGTTATTTTAGTTCAACTAGAAGGCTTAAGATCAAGTTTAGAAAACTTATCAAGGATAAGATCATTCCCAATCCTAGATACATAGAGATAGTAATCTGAATCTAGCTCCCAGAGAGTAGGTTTCCTTACTTGTGGTTGAAAGTAACCTAAAAATAAGTTTATTGCATCTTATTTTTCCTCATCGGTGTAAGCATTGTTGTAGTATTACTTTATAGGTTTCAAAAAATCTCTTCATTAGGTTGTTGCATTCCACTTTCTTTGCCTTTTAGGAAACAAAATATTATGAATTACAGAACCACCATATTGCTAGGCATGAACATCTCTTGTACCCTGATACATGTCCATTAAAGTAATAGCAATACTACTATTAGGATCCACTCTTGGAACATTAGTTAGACCCATTGCATAGAGCTGACATCCTGAAGCCTAAAAACCATAAGCATGCTAGGCTACATTTATATGGTCTAAACAATCAATACAATTGATACACAAAACTCAATTCTGAAAATGTGGTGCATCACCACTACAAATATATTTGTTGCTTTGTTGCTCAATATTAGTCTCTCTATCATGATTAACTACAGAATTAAGAATTTCATTACTAATTTCAATCCTTGCATGATCCTTAGAATTAAACCTCAGATCTCTAAGGGAAGAATCCTTTCTAGTGCTTACTCGAGTACTTTTGTTAGCCCTCTTTATTTCATCAAATGATCTAAAAGATATATCCTCTCCTCCCTTCTCACTGAACAATAGATCTATGTTTGTTACAAGTTGACAAAGTATCCCAGATGTTTCTTCCTCTGCATTCATTTCATTTTTCTTTTAAGTTAGAAAAATCCCATAATTTCCTCAAAAATCTACATCCTCCCAAGTATGTCTGTATCATCTACATCATTGCCCTACCTAGCTACATATGCACTCATTGGCATGCATGGTCCATGATCCTCATATGGCTAGCTAACCTTATCAAGACTAGATTTGGCTCCTTTTAACATTGATGAAAAATATTTGGGTTTGCTACACTTCTCTTGGCTCAAAGAGTCTCTCTTCTAAAAGATCTATCAGAGGCTAACAAATTAATAGATATATTGACATCATCCACAACCCTAACTTGTCTAGTGGGATCCAAAGTAGAAGCAACAAAATTACCATGTAAAAATCCACAATCAATAACTTCTATATTACTAGAATTTTGGGTGGATTCATCTAGGCAAGGTTCAGATACATATATGAGTAGAAACAAAAGATTTAGGAATCACAAAATTTTTTGACATATTTGTGATGTGGGTATCAACATATCTTTATTCATGTATCGTTCTCCGAGGCATACTGACATGAATTCGGTGTGCCTATCCTAATTTGGCAATTGGAGACCCCTAATCATGCACCTAGACTCTCGACCATGCTTTGATACCAACTTTATCCCGCCCCGATCTATGGCATATGACTAGCATAAAAGGTCAACATTAAGAAACCCTTTACAAACCTAACCATACAGAATCTTTCCTAACCTAGCTCAACATACCAAAGACCAAAATTAAATTTATGTATAATCAAATATTTTCATTTTCATTTCTACTAAAAATTCAATAGAGTTTGTTTTATTTTTCAGACTTTTGGGCATAAGGCCTACACAACAGACAAAGGCTACATGCCCTATACACATCCTGTATAACAAATCAAAATCACAATAACCTAGACAACACAAGTCTATATCCTACTAGGCATCAACTAGTCAAAATATATGTACATAATAGTTATACCAACTACCAAGGCTTTCACCATCAATATGCCTTTAGGCTTTGTAAAAGGTAATCTACTCGATCAATGAATAGATTCTGGACCAGATGGGTAAGTATGGATGGTGGCAGAAACTTCGGGCTCTGAAAAAAGGAAAGAAAATACGACGACTTTTACAAAAACTCATTGAGCAGATAATCCCACAAAAAATCCAAAACACATGTTACAGTGCATGCTCAGAATCTAAATTGTAAATTTGAGAAGATAAGCTTACCAGTACAAAAAACATAATCTCAAAATAAGTTCTAAGACTTTAACTTATCAAAAGAGTCAAGTCAATAAATATAGTAATCTTCAAATTAAGGGTATAACATAGTATAATATTACAAGAAATAATCATGATGATGTAAACATAGGAAAAATCATTAAAATTTTCTAAAAGTTACCAATATTCAAGTAGAAAAATATTGTGGATTTTCTTTCTCTAAAGTACTATTAGATTACAATGAATAATTTAGATATTTTCCCTTAAACCCACCATTCAAATATTCAGATATTTTCCCCCAAACACACCATTTAGATATTCTTCACCAAACACTCTATTCAAATATTCAGATATATGTCTTGGTAAAATGAAATCATTGATTCTATAAATAGAAATAATCATAAAATGCATAAATATACTACGATAAATCATTTTTAGATATACAATATATAGTTAAAATTTCAAGACAATCTAATCATTAAAAATCCCATTACTCATAAATTATAAAGTTTCATACAACAAAAATTGTTTTGTTTCGCAAAAAGGGACTTACAAAAGAGTACGATTATCTATTCACCTTATAAACTCCTTAATTGGTCAAGTTTTTCCCAAAAGAAATGGTTATGTCACAAGAAATTTCCATAAAGTGCTAGGTTACCCAACTTAAGAATTTGAGTCAATCCACCTATTTAGGTATAATCAGTAGTAAAATCAATCCTTGAACTTAAATTTAAAATCCCTTAATTAAGTACACCTATCCTACATTGATATTAAACTATAATATCTAAAACAAAAATTTCAAGAGTCAATTAGCAAGTCCACCTACTTGAATATTTGGATGGAATTGAAAATTTGACATTAATGTGCTTGATTCTCCGATGAATGCATCACTGATGCTAATTAAACAAAAAATTCAACATACAATAGATTTTGGGGGTTAGGGTTTCATGTAGGGTTTCTTGAAAACTTGAGGAAAGCCTTATATAATATAGTTCTAATGCTTTAGGAAGACTCCCCAGCTTCTAATAAAGCTATGGATAGCTCAACGTGAGCTGATTTGCTGCTAGGAAGCCAACTTGAGCTTGGGCCAGAGGATGTCAGAAGAGAGAGAAAGAGTTGCCATCAAGCTAGACCAATGAAAGGAAGACGCATGCCAAGGAAGAGAAAAGGAAAGGAAGGAGTGCATATTTCTATCCTAATTTTCTTTCTCATGTTTCTGGAAAAATGTAACTTAGAGTAGGTTTCTATAATTTAATAAAAAAATTAATAGAAACAACATTGATTTTGTAACACAAATTGATTTCTTTAATGCAATTTGAAGAATAGTAGCTAGTTATAGGTTTCTATAAATATGTAGTTTGTTGTAGGATTCCATTTTTTTCAAAAAAATTAATAGCAAAGATTTCAATTTTTTAACAAAAATTGACATCTTTTAACACAATCTGAATTAATTTTTGAAGTAATTAAATACCATTTTATGAAAAAAAATTTAAGTATTTAAAAATTATTTAATTGATAAAATTTTTTAAAAAATAGTTAGCCTTGGACAAATGATAAGTGAAAATGTAATAATATTATTATCCCAAAAATTAAATGGATAAAATTAATTAAAAAATACAAATCATGCAATCTCATAAGTACGTTGAAAGTCAATACATCAGTTGTAGTAAAGAATTGATGTATAAACAAAATGAAGAAAAAAAATTCGATGTGCAAATAATATGAAGTAATGGTGATGCCACTTTAAATATGATGAAAATTAATATGTCAATTTTCATAAAAAATCAATGTGTTAAGTTTATATGTTAGTTTTTTTATGACAAGTAACGTAGATGCATAATCAGTTCCTTCTTAATAACTAATGTCTAAAGTCTTAGTTTTTAAATAACAAGTCAACTCTTCACCCTATGCTCATTTGCTTTCCCCTGTCTAAAACATTTGCTCAATACCATTCTCAAACCCTTATTTCCTAATCCTTTGCTATTTTCGATTGTCTTTGCCATCTTGAATCATCACATTTCAAGTCCATCTCTGATTGAGGTATAGAACCTTTTTCTTCTTATACTGTAATCGTTTCTTCCTTACCAAGTTATGTCGACTTTTTTTTTTACTTTTTCTACTTTGTATTTTTACTGGTTGTTTGAAATTTTAGGGTTTAGTTTTTTTTCTCTTTCATTTCATAGTTTGAGTATTGAAAATATTTTCAATTAAGGCTTATTTTTTTGTTATGTTTCTTAGCTAGATTGTCTGGTCATGTATGCCCTGTTTTGTATCACTTGGCAAAAGAGTTATGAATACATCTAAGATTTTCCTTGTAATCTATGTAGTAAAATCAAAACTTTGAATGTAATAATTTCCCATTCAAAATCATCAAATACAGTTTATAAAAACCATAAAAGTCATTTTCCATTCAGAATAAAACTAATTTAATAGTTTTGTGAGGTTAACTTCTTTTTCTTTTTTCCTTTTAAATAGTTATATGGATTTTTATTAGCAAATTGAGAAGAGCATAAAGGGTGATATCCTTATGAAGGAAATGACCCTTTTACATAGTAGAAAAGAGAAGAAGAAGAATGTTGACTTCAACTCTAAGGGTTGGGCTATTGGGATGCATCATCAAAATAAGAATTATATTAGAATGTTGGCATATAAGAGTGTGCCAATCAATATTGAGCAGTGGAAATAAGTACCAAAAGACATCGAGGACAACATTTGGTAGGTTTTCTTGGTATATATTACTTATCTCCAATTTTTATTTAAGATATGTGTAATAATCTTCTTAGAATAATCATATATAAGTATAATCCATATATTTGTTACTTTGTAGAGAACATTTGATATTGATATGGGGAAGAAAAAAGAAGTCCTAAAGCTTGCTAAAAAATGGTGGAATGACTTTAAAAATCAGTTGACAATAGTTCACATCACCATTAAGAAGAAGGGTTATTAAAATCCCCATATTTTTTTCAACTATATATTTTGAGTAATTAATTGACCATTTTATCAATCTTTTTTTGGCCAACAAGGTACGAGTGCAGCCAATGAGGAGAGACAAGTAAAAAACAAACATAAACATATGTTGTCTCAAGATGGATATGTGAAGTTTGAGCAAGCTTTGGTCAAGGAAAAGTTTGTAGAATAACAAGCTTCTAATTAGTCCAATTCACAAGTTATTTCTATATCACTACTTGAATTATGGAAGAAAGCTAGGGTCAACACTAAAGATGAATATGCAACCTAAGAAAACCAGATAATTGCTGAGAAAATTGTCAATAATTTGAAAGTTTTAATTGCATAAGTAATTTTAAGGGTTAAGCTGTGATATATATTCTTAATTGTATCTATATCATAGGATTCTTTCACTCAACAATTAACTTATAGAGATTTTACTCCATCTTGAATGATGGACATACTAAAAATTGTGTTAGGAACTCAAAAGCATCCTGGCCATGTTAAGGGGTTTGGGGGAGAAGTGGGTCTCAAAGCCTATTTTAGGGGATCATCAAAGTGTCTCTAAGGATCATTAGTTTCTATGGAGGATCTTACTATGGAGATTACTATTCAAGTGACATACAAGATGTAAAAGGAGATTATTACTCAATTGAGAGTGGAGACCTGGGTTGAGGTAAAAAAAATTCAGAACTTGTTTGCCTATATTTAGAAGATGAGTATGCAACCACTCCCGGACTTGATGCTTGTTTTTGATAAGGTAGAGATGCACCCTGCTTCCCTGCCTAACAACATGAAAATCAACTGTTTGGGAGAATCTAACCCATTTGCAGAGATAAATGACTATCACTGAAAGCTTAAACTTTCTTTATTATGTAAGTAGTTTATAATATTTTCTGTGAAAAATAACATTATAATTAACTTTTTCAATTTGATTTTTTGCTTATATAGGAAGGATCCAAATGTCTTCTAGCTCTAGATAAAGTTTTCCACAGTCATGTCTTTAATTGCCAATAATTGCTAAGCGATCAAGCAAAGGTCATCATTGACACCCCATTAGATTAAAGTGCAAAACTTTTGATGCCAACAGATGAATTAGAGACAATGGGCCAAGTGATTAGGACATATATCACATGGTAGAAGAATCTTATCACTTTAGCTATAGAGATATCATATTCTATCTAATAAGTAATCATGTTTGAAAGACCCAATTTTACTATATTTCTAATATCTAAATTTCATTATTTTATACATTTCAATTTGGCTATAGAGGAGGCCAAGAAGGTTGAGAGTAAGTAGACCAAGGAATTAATAATTCAACCAACTGATCAACTAACTCAAACCTAAGATATGCCTCCTATTGAAGGAAAGAAAATGTTATTTGTTATGGTTGAGAAGATGACAAATGATAATTTCATCCACGTTCATATGGATGCCGAGGCTGTGGATAATGGATGTGATATTTTTTTGACTAAGGATGACATCATTCAATTCTTAACCATGGAATAGATAAATATATCTTCCATCCAAGTTTGTCAAATGTGAATTTACATTTAATTTTTAATTCATATTTTATTTATATTATACTATTCAAAGTGTTTTGTTAATCATTTCTTTTATTTCTTTATAAAGGCTTCTCATCATGATTGTGTAACCAAAGGACTAGATGCCAGATTTCTATGTCTATAGTTACTTGCACTAGTAGGCCCCAATAAAGGTGAAAAGACAACATACATCTCGAAAGTCCTAAAAAATGGAGCCAATGTGTTTCTATACCATTTATTAAGTTTTAAGTATCTAATGTGATATTTAATTTTTTTGTTATTATAGGCATCAATTTGTTATTACTTATTTAATATTTTGTTATTATAAACATCATTGGATGCTATGCATGATCTATGCAGAGAGAAATGTCACTTACTGGCTTGATCCCTTAGGGCATCTTATAAGCAAAACTATCATAAAGTTAGTTAACTTATGAGTTATTTTATAAGTTAAAATTTAGTTTTGGGATTAATGCTATATATATAATTTCATTTATTAATATACTGATTTTTTTGCATGAATTTGATTCAATGGATGTATAAAGATATATTTTTACACAGGACAGTAATAGGACAAACTTTAACACAATGGATCACCTTGAAAGTAAGCTTTTTTTTTCTTTAGTAATTTTATATTTGATTAATATGGTTATTTGAATACATATATTTGATTTGCTGTGGTGCCCTTGTCCACAAGGAAATGTGGAGTGTTGATACTTTATAATAAGGTATATGAGTGACATAATCACTAAAATGGAAGAAGATCACAACGATCTAGAAAAGGTATAATAATTTGATTTGCATATTTGATATATAAATATGTGATTTGGATATATGATATATGAATATGTTGATATTTCCATTACAAAAGTTATAGTGTTGCACTTTGATATATGGATATGTGCTCTACTGTATGTAAATCTATTTTGCAATGCTTTAGAGATACTGATTATTACACTCAAACTGAAATTGACTAAATTTGAGATCAGTGGGTTAAGTTTCTCTTACCATATTTTGATAAAAACCAATATGAAAGTTGTAACGTATTGTTTATTTTGCAATACTTTGGATATATCAATTGATTATAATGTATATTTGTTTTATTGTACTGCAACCTTGCATTATAAAGTTGTGGTGAATTAGTCTTTTTTTTAAAAAAAAAAAAGTTAATAGAAAAAACATCAGCTTTTTAATAAAAATTGACATCATTAATGATGTACATGTTGATTTCAATATAATAATTGATGTTTAAAATGAAAATTATAACATATAATATTATATGCTTCTTTTTAAAAAAAAAATAATAGTTTAGAGAAATCGTATCAGCCTTTTAGAGAAAATCAACATCTAAAGTAGAGAAATGACATTGGTTTCCAATGTCTAAAGTCCATACATTTTAATTAAATATTATATTAGAGAACTCTTTTTTTTTTTAAAATATGAGTTAAGAGAAATGACATCAATTTTTTTAACAAAAATCGATGTCTAAAGTCTTCACACATTTTAAATGGAGTTATATATTAGAGATTAAAATATTTATAGGTCTTGATTTTGTCAAAACTCAAATTATTTTGTTTAATTTTATTTATGAACAAAATTTATTCTCTAACTACTAATTTTTTCTATTCCCAATCATATAATTTCATCTTACTAAGACTACAAAATACTTCAAGGATTTAAATACTATTAAATTGAATAAAATAATTCAAAATTTTAAGCATTATTTAATGCACAAAAATATTTTAAAAAATAATTAGCCTTTGGCAAATTTATTTGTGAAACTTGTAATATATTATCTAAGCAAACAAAATGGATAAAAATAATTCAAAATAAATAGGAAGCAATGGTGGGAATATTCACATGTAAATGAAAATTAAGACGTTGATTCTGACTAAACAACTGACGTTGAACATTTTTCATTTATATAGAAGTTTTTGCACATCTAACTATCACTTTCACTCTCTTCCAAGTTTGATGATGTAGCTCTCTCTCCCTCCATCTCTAGTAATTTGGAGGCATTTTCACTCTAACTCTCCCTCTCTTGGTGATTTGAACCAATCTTCTTTGTCTTGTTCTCTATCTCTCTTTCTGTTTCTAGGCAACAATTGCTTTTCTTTTTTAATTTTATTATAGTTAGAATACCGAAATACCCTATTACATTTCTAGTATAGTACATAGCTAACTTTTTTTCTAGCATGTTTAGAATTATAAATTTGTAATAGAAGTCCAATATTGCCTTGGTTTTTAATTTTGTTTAGATAGTCATGGATCGTAGGTGGATGTCTACTGATAAGTAAAGTGAAGAATATGCAAATGGGATTGAGGATTTTATTAGATTTGCTATTAATCAACATACTATAAATAATAATGAGTTGATTAGGTGTCCTTATGTGAAATGTCGTTGTGTTAAGAGAATGAAAATAGAGGAATTAAAAGATCATTATTTATTGAAGGCATTGGTAAAGGATATACACAATGGATATGGCATGATGAAAGTGAATTGTCTAGTATGTTTAGTAGTTATCAAGATAAGAGAGGGTACCAAAATGATAAAATGAATATGGGTTTGCATGACCAATTGTAGGATATGATGCATAATGTTGTTGCAAATAATTTTATTGAGCAATTTGAATAATTGTTAAGTAATGCAGAAAAGCCTTTGTATCAAGGTTGTGCTAAATTTACATGATTATCTACTACATTGGCATTGATCAAATTAAAATCAGGGAATGGGTGAAGTGACAAGAGTTTCACGGCCTTACTTGAAATGTTGAAAGATATGCTTCCAAAAGATAATGAACTTCTAAATTGTACTTATAAAGCCAAGAAAATCTTGTGCCCAATAGGTATGGAGTATAAGAAGATATATGCTTACCCTAATAATTGTATATTATACTGAAAGGAGTACAAAAGTTTGCATAAGTGTCCAAAATGTGGGGCATCACCTTACAAATTGAAGAAAAATGATGTCATGAAAAATAAAGGAGCTCTAGCCAAGGTGTTATGGTATCTTCTAATAATATCAAGGTTTAAACACATGTTTGCTAATGTAAAAGATGCTAAGAACTTAACATGGTTCATGGATCAAATGATTTCTAATAACAAGCTTTGACATTTGATTAATCTTCCTCAATGGAAAACATTTGACTCATTGTTCCTTGAATTTGGTAGTGAACCAAGAAATCAAAAGCTTGGATTTTGTATAAATGGAATGAACCCTCCTGATGACCTGAGCAACAAACATAACACACGGCTCATCCTATTGGTAATTTACAATCTACATCCTTGATTATGTATGAAGTGTACCATTGATGATTTCAAGCCCCAAACAACCAAGAAATGATATAGATGTTGTTTTGGTACTGCTTAATGAAGACTTAAGGATGATGTGAGATAAAGGTGTGTTGGTGTTTAACACATGTCGTCAAGAATTTTTTTCAGTTACATGCCTTGCTCTTTTACACAATAGATGACTTCCTAGCTTACTAAAACTAGTCTAGATACAATGTCAAAGGACATAAAGCATGCTCTATTTGTGAGAATGATACATCTTCTTGTCAATTTAAGCATAAAAAAAAAAGGGGATCTTAGTCACCAAAGATTTCTCCCCAGTCCTACCATTTAATTAGGTAAGGAAAGGCTTTCAATATGTCACCAAATGAGGGAAAAGCTCCAATGCCATTAATTAGGGACCAGGTTTATGAATGGATAAAAAATATTGATGCCATTTTTGGCAAGCCTCATTGAAAAAGAGGTCCATATTCTTTGATCTTCTATATTGGAAAATCTTGTTTGTGATACATAATCATAGTTTCAGAACAGAGTTCATTTTTGTTAACACAAACACCAAATGATCTTTCTAAGACTATAAGATGGTTAGCCCATGGGCCTCACATGGAGATCTTATCTTGTTATGGATATGACATCGATTGGTATTCTTCTTACATAAAAGGACAAGATAATAGGAGTACTATACAAAATATTAAGGTTACTTTGGTAGCTCAGTTAATGCATTTTTCTACTTCTAAAGATAAATATCATGTATAAGCAATATGCTATATTACGGGGTCATTGAATACATATGGGAGCTTGACTACGTCAAATTTAGGATGCATGTGTTTTGATGTAAATAGGTTGAGAATAACAACATCATTTGAGTCAATGAGTTAGGGTTCACATTGGTGGACCTTAATAGGGATGGTCATAAGAGAAAATCATTCATAATGACATCCCCAGCAAAAAAATGATTTTTTATATCATAGACCTGACTGGTAAGAAGTGATCTACAGTTCTTCAAAGGAAAAGATAGATTAATGGTGATGGAGACAAAGAAGAGAAAATTAATAATATTGAGGATACCATCTTTCTCTTCAGGACTACCTCTAATGAATGATAAAGGCAACTTAGAGGAGTTTTAAATGCAAGATGATCATGGTGAAGGGATATAGATTGAAAATCCTCTAAAAGCAAAAAAAAACATGAAGATAATTGATTGTGTTTATTGGCAACTATATAATTTTTAGTTTAGATGTTTATACTTTATATATTATGTGTTTATTGTATATAGGCGACTAACTATATAATTTTTCATTTAAATGTTTATACTTGATTATGTATTTATTAAATTAAGATGGCTTGATAATAAAATTTTTTGATTTCAATAGAGTAGAAACTGCCTTAGGAAGGAATTCAATCATCTAGTAATAATATATAATTTGTATAGCCTCTTGAATAGTTTGTTTGTATGAAATATATATGTCATTTTGCTAATTTCATAAAAAATAAAATTCTAACTTTCAAGTAAATTGAATATGGATTGAAAATCTTCATAGAGAAAAAAAATTGGAAAACATTGAAAGTAATTGATTGTGTTTATTGACAACTATAAATTGAGTGAATTTAATTAGAAAGTAAGTAAATGATTATTATATGTAGACTTGTTATTAATTTGGCATGTTTTGATTTTAATTTAGTTTTGTAATGGGTTAATTTTTTTTTTATCGATTCAATAAAATATTTGATGTTGTTGAAATTGGGATTGTGTTGGGTGATTATAGATTTTGGTTTGATGGTTGTTTTTGCAAAAATGTAAATGATAGTAAGTTTTTGTAAAAATATAGTTAGCAATAGGTTTATGTGTCAAAAAATTTAAAAAAATTAATCATTTATCAATTCTTTTATTCATGTCATCTCATAAATAATGTAATATTGAAATTATTTATTGATTAGCATAGTCAAACAATTTAGTAAAATATGAAGTATTGAATGTCATACAATTATTGTGATAGGTCTTAATTAATGATCTTACATTCGAGTTTATCTTAAATCTAACATGATTTTTGACACTTGAGTTTTGTCATTGAACCTTTAACTATGAAAACATTAATCTAGCATTGCTTTATATGACTCACCCTATTTATATTATAATTACCTTATTGAGACTATAAGATTGATTTTCTCACTTACAACATTTATACTTTACTTGGATGAGTGGAAAAATATAAAGCAAAGAAAATGAGGGGAAAGGAAAATGAGAAGAAAAGAAAATTGTATTTTGTTGATTGGTTGGGTGGAAAATAAGAGGAAAGAAAATGGGAAGAAAATTTTTTTTATTTTTTTCCCCTTCTGCCCAACTACAATTGAGCTAGCCTTTTAGAGGCATTTTTGTCCAGCTCCATCTTCATCTTTTCCTCCCTATGCAGATACTCTTTCTTTTTTTTTCCTCTGTAATACTGAGCCGTTGCTTGCCACTACCAGACCAATGCAGCAAGCTAATCGGACTAGGGTGTAAGTCTCGACAGCTACCATTATTGCCATCAAGGTCATGTTGGTTCCATCGGTGCTCAATGGGCATCAATGTCTTGCAAAAACCAGTAGGAATGATGGAAATGACACGAGTTCATATATCTTATCATTAAAACTCACAATTGAAACAATAACATAAATCGGTGCTAACAAACACAATTGAAACAATAATATAAATTGGTGCCAATAAGCACATCAGTCACAAAACCAAAAATTTACCTGAGTTGTAGAGGCAACCAAGTAAAAATTAGAGGAACTCTTAGATTCATTGAAACTGAGCATATATTAGCAAGCACAAAAGCAAATTTGCCCATTTTTTGCCCGATATTGCAAAGAAAGTAGATGGTTGAGAAGGAGAAGTAGATCGGCAAAGAGGAGAAGCTGATTGCATAGCAAGAAGTAGAGCAACTGATGGGCAAGGAGGAGAAGCAACACGCATATCAGCAAGCAGGGCAGTTGCTGGGTAGGAAGAAGATGCAGCTTAGCAAGCAAGAGAGTTAGATGTAGATGGTTGCACTACAAAAAATTTGCATTTAGTGACAGTTAACACCCTTTGTGGCAGTTTTTAGAACTGCCATAGATTCATGAGTTTGGGAAGTATTAGTGGCAATTATTTCTGCACTTAGCAGTAGTTTTTGTAATCGGCAAAAATGTTGTACATAGTAGTGGTTTTATTTGAATTTAGTGACAATTATTGTAATGATTGAAACTGTTGTACATAGCAGTAGTTTTTTTTTTAATTTAGCAACAATTTTCCAGAAAATTAAAAAAAATTACTTTTTGCGATGGCTTCTTCTGCATTTAGCGACGATTTTGTAAAAAAATAAAAAAAATATATTTTTGGCGGTGGTTTTCACTGCATTTAGTGGTAGTTTTATAGAATTTTTTTAAAAAATTATTTTTGGTGATGATTTTCGCTGCATTTAGCAACTATTTTATAATTTTTAAAAAAAAAATTGTGGCGATTTTTTTTATTATAGCGATTGTTTTCTGGAAATTTTTTTCAAAAGAACCACTATTACATGTGGTGTTTCAAATTTTTTTTGTTTTCCTGTCCTAATTTTTCTTTTATCTATTACCCTGCTACAAGAATAATTTACAATAAATGTATACATTTTAAACAAATGAAATTGAATACAAATTTTGTATTAATAATAAATATTCAAACATTTATTTGTCAAACGTTAGAATTCAACAACCCTATGCATAATTTAACAATCAAAGGGTCTAAATCAAGGTTGTGTGTCACGATTATCATGGGAAGAAGGCCTTGCATCTGGTGGCTATAAAGTAAAATTAGAGTAAGTTATTATACTAACATATAGGACAAGTATCATTATCAATTCTTATAAATTAATTATAACCTATCTTACTGTCCCAAATCATGTGTTTACAATACTATCATTATGAGTACAATGATCACAGCAAGTTACTTATTGAAAGTAAAAAGGTTAAGTCAAAGTAGTTAAATTAAAATTCTATGAACCCGTATAGCCAATACTACAAACAATACAACAGCAAACACAACAAAATACAACAGCAAATATAGCAAAAAAATATAGAAGAATACACTAGAATCAATGCAAAAAATCCAATTCATAAAAGCTAGATCTAACTTATGTCTTATATACAGCAAATACAGTAGCAACAAGCATAACTAATCTATTAACAACAATTAATAAACATAGCTAATCCACCATCAATAAGTAGAGAGAATAAGTAGAGAGAAGAATTGAAATTTATTGGTGGAGGGTGGGCTATCAAATTGGCAATTTCTTCAAGCACTGTCCTAAGCATTTTTTGAAACACTAATGCCAACACTTCCTCTATAGCCAATCACCTCTTCACATTCAAAAGTCAACTCTACCACCAAACTTCGGACCCTTGCCTGTACCTCTTCATTTGAACTAGTACTATCGAATGTCATGCCACTAAACTATCGAAAATCTTTACTGAACACATTTCAAGGGGATGGTCCAAATCCCAAACCTCAAACCTGTCCAGAGTGCTCTTTCTTGAATACCTTTACCACAGCATCATCCTATGACATGGCTTGAGATTGCAATGAAGGGTCTTGGGACAAGATCTCCTTAATTTGCTCATACAAAAGCAGAATATCCATTTTATTAACACATTTGTGAATGTGTAATCCTATAACATAAAACATGAAGTAAAAACTAACCCCTTTATCTTTGGCTACTTCATTGACATACATGCCATTTGGTTTCTTATGAACATGAAACTATAGATCTGTTCTTCCCACCTGATGACCTATCTCTTCAACCTACATGAGAATATATATCAATTTAGCTAGTATATCTCAACTTAGATAATATAATAGTAGTTAAATAGGAAATTGCAGAACAAAACCAATTCAACCCTTTTCTTAACAAATCTTTTGGAGCCAATTGTATGTGGGATCAGTTGCTTTTAGCAATTTGATGCATTTTTTCTACGCGTTTCCTACAAATGTGAAGGAATTATTATTATCGACATTTGCATATACATTTTGATTAAATATTATACTTACAATAGAAATTACCTTATACTTTCCCTCATTGTTCTTGTCAACAAATGTTTTCCATTGATCCCAAGGAACCCCATCTAGGACTTTTTCATACATTTCCTCCAAAGTCAAGGAAGAATCATTGAACTCATGCCAGATCCTACCCTTGAAGTGCCTCCACTTTCTACCCAGGTTCTTAATTGTCCAACTCCTTGCAACAAGATCTGGCACGTCAAAGTGAAACCTCAACTTCAAAGAATAAACAAAACAACTTTTATTAGTTTATATAATGAGCATGAAAACAAATACATATAAAATGTATGATTTTTTAACTACCTTGATTTCTTTATTGAATACTTTATCCTTCCAAGCCTTGGACACATTCCTCCAATCAACATAAGTGATTAGGAGGTTAATAGGCTCAAAAGCCAACTGTTCCAAAATCTTCCCATATATACCGATAACATCATTCATTGGTGCACCATAATCATTAAATGGAATGACTATCTTTTAGTTCTATAATTCCCACACATAAGCTATTGTCATGTCCACCATCTTTGAACATCCGTTAGAACCTATTTTGCAAATGAATGTTTAATTAGTGTAATTAGATACAACAAATACTATAAAGTCAAAGACATACTTACCTATAACCGTGACTCTCCAATGGCCTTTGGGTGGTGGATGATTTCGCAATGGTTTTCAGGCTCCTTCATCATCAACTACCCTTTGCTAAGATGGTAAAGGGTCCGATGCAATATGGTGGGATGGTGAAGAACTCATTGAAGCCCCAGGCTAGGTTGGTGGAAGAGGCTCAATAATATGAAGCTACAGAGGAGTGCAATAAGCATGTGATGAAGATTATAGGTGATCATGCAATGTAGGGCATGATTTGCTTGGGTTTCTACTCCTTTTTCTTTATGGCATCGCTATAAAAAATTTAACAACAGAAGTTAGATACCTCAAAAAGACAAGTAGACATATGATTCTGACAAGTAGTAAAATTAAAATTACATATAACTAAAGATCAACATTTAATATTAAAACAAATGAATAGAATAAACAAAGGCAATGCTTATCATTACGCATCTATAATTCTAGGTATTTTAATCATCATTGTCCATATAGTCCCTAGCATCTGGCATAACCATGGCCTTATCATCTATAGCCTCTCTTAGAAGGGTTATGGTTTCAACATCATCAGGGAAGAACATCTAAAAGTCTTGTGCTACAAGTGGCTCAGTCTCACAAGTTGTTTCTTCC
>JANHAO010008689.1:0-19050 GCA_026873985.1 Saraca asoca | reverse complement strand
GACAAAAACAAACTAAAGCAGTACCAAGAACAAACTAACAAAATTAAGGTAAAAGTAAGACAAAAACCACAAACTAACAACTAATTAAGAGGTGATATCCATCATTTTTATAGGTATGTTTTCCACTTATCAATGCTAAAATTAGATCATTTTTTAGTATCATTGCCAATGTAATAAAAACCTATAGGGTCGCACATAAAGAGTATGACAAAATTAAAATTAATGTAATATAATTAGGATTCTTAATTGGATTAAGAGCTCCTTGAAATATAGCCCAATATAATATAATATTAGATTTTATTACATTAGGCTTTATTAATGTTATATTACATTGAGCTTAATTTTTGACATTAGTTAGACTAAGCCAATAACTTAAGCCCATAAGTCTTTCCACACTTTTTGTTGGACTAGGACTCTCAGTTGGGCAAAGATTAGGACTCTCAGTTAGACTGGGCCTAGGTCTTTTCTCACTAAACCCTAGTGTTATAAATATAACATTTAAGGGATTAATAAGCAACCAACCAAATTGAAAAAAAAAATAGTTTTTGAGAAAAACCATTAACAGATCTTGGGAAAAAAGATAGCCATCTTCTAGTAGAGATGCAGTGAGAAAGGCTATTCCATCCGATAGATCAAAATTTTTGTCTTGCTTGTGTGTGGATACCATAGAGACACAGATTTGTCAAATCTGTGTTTGTAATTTCTGCATCAAGCCGCAGCATCCCATCCAACTGCAACATCATAAGAGACAAAGATTCATCAATCTGTGTTGCTGACTTCTGGATCAAACTGCAACACCTTAAGGAGACGAAACCTATGTTGTTGCATTATGCATTAAACGCAATGCAATAAGGTATTATCTAAATCAACTGGTTTATATTTTGCACATAGATCCTTGGTGGGTTTTGAAAATTTTTAATTTTTTTGCTATGCTTGTTAGATCGAAACCCAGTAGAAAGGGCACCGCAGTCACCTCAGGAAGAGATTGGTTTGGATAAGAAGAAGCTACCACAATAGCGGGACCTAGAGGGGTTGCAGTGACCTCAAGTTCCTCCAAACTTCAAAGGGAAGACTTTCAAAAAGAAGCTTCACCATTTCTTTGTAATCTTCGAAGCAAGCTAGATCGATTTCCTTCACCCAGCAAACGCCCATCTCTCTAGTAAGTTTGATGTTCAATGTAGGAGCTAACCCACGAGCTCGAAGAAGGTCGTCGTCAAACTTAAGATCATTATGCAAATCGTCGATAGTAGCAAATTGACGTAACACCTTAACCTTCTTGGTTCCAAGTGTTGGCTTTACTTTTCCAGCCCTAATTACAAAAATAAGATGAAGTATTAGAAATAAGATGCGAAATCACAAGAGCTAGTATGATCACGGCTCACTTACTCAGTGTCAAAATGAAGTCAAAATTACGAAGAGAACGCAAGGAATGGCATGAGATGCAAAACCAGCGACTCTTGTACTGCCCAACATTCGATTTATCCTTAGCCTCCCCTTAAGGCAAAGCCCCCTTAAACTTGGAATTCTAAGCTAAAGATAATACATCCCGTTCGAGGAGCTTGTACTTCTCATGCTGAAGAGATGGCATAAAACCTTCATGGATAGGGGAGGAAGGTTGCTCCTCAGATACATGAGTGCCAGGGAGACAAGTTGGGTATAGGAATTCAGAGTAAATTGAGAAGGGGAAAGTTGTAGTTTATTCAACAGATTAATGATAAAGGGATGAACTGGCAATTTGAGCCCAACATCAAGGTGATAGGGGCTAATCACGATAAACCCTTGAGGTGGATGAGCCACATGATCATCAAGAGAAAGTGCCATGAGGCAATAACCTTTGGGAATATGGAAGCTTTCCACTATACCCGCAAGCTCGTGCAACTCGATGGTTAAAGGATAATGTTTGAAAATTGAGCAGTTCGAAGAACCCCCATTAACTTGCTATCTCGCACTAGGTTCAGATTGAGAGAGGGGCTGTTCAGTGACTTTGTTGCCCCTAGAGGCCACTCCAACTAAGGGATACATTGGCTCCCCACTACTAGCCAAGGATTCAAGTTCAACACTTCCTATCTGATGGCCACGGCATTTATGGGCTGCCATCTACACAAAATATGAAAGAAAAAGGGAACTGGTCAGGCCACTGAAGGCAAACCTTTCTTGAGGCAACTATTTAAACAAAAATTTTCTATGCAACAAACCATAATACACCTCGAGCCATTGGGACAAACACTAAAACTATCAAAAACCCAAAAGGGTTTGGCTAATAAAGCTCGATTGAGCCACTAAATCCCTAAAGGGGAAGAAAATTCAAACTAGCAATCTACAGATTGTGAACTAGTAAGCAAAACATTTAGTAGCAAACTAACAAGCATAACCAAACCAGGCAATACCACATCAAAAACCCATAAAAGCAAAAGACCAAGAGAGCTTACCATGACAAAGGAGCAAATTAGATCCCGGAATGATAAAAGAAAGAGGAAGGTTCGAATCAAGAATGACTGGTGTATCGCTACGGCGAAGCAAGAATTAATGGAGTTGGGAGACGAGGCCTGCAACTATTGTTCGAAAGACTAAAGGGCAAAAGTGTCAATGTGCAAGAGTGAGAAGGGGATGAACATTTTGTTCTACTTTTTATAGCATCAATCACTTAACCATTTGATTTAAAAATTAATCAATTTCCTGAAATCTGATGGTCCAGAAAAGTTCCCAGGTTCAGCTTTTGCCAAAATGGTAGTTTTAGGAAAATGTGCACATTAGATGAAAATAATGATGACAAGCATAGACAAAAAGACAAAGTGAGAATTCAAATGATGATATCACACTCCCCAGCCTTAATCAACGAGTTACAACTCCCAGCCTGCAAAATAAACTGAGAGTTGGGGGGCTAATGTTATGGGTAGTTTTCGGTATTAGTTACATTAGTCGATGTGGGCCTGACAAGACGAGTCCAATCGAGAAAGGCTCTCGATTACTCAGAAGTGTTAAGCTTGTAAAGAGGGGGTGTCGGCTCGCTAATTATGAGCATGAGACACAAGGTAAGCCTAAAGATGGAAGTCTACGTTTGCCAAGCGGAACTGATCTCAGGTCATCAAGAGGGGTGAGCTGCATGCAAGATGCTCACCTTACAAGCTTGACCTTAGAATTAGTCTGAAGTACCATAAATTGCATAACTCATGTCTCGATCAATTAAGCAACCTCCAGACCCAAGGTACGGCCAGGTCTAATCAATAGTCAAAAGCACATCTTCCTAATCAGCAAACCAGCCTCTAAAGGGAGACACCCGCCTGCGAACCTCATAAAGTAGAGTCTAAGTTATCTGTACAAAATAGCTACATGATGTAACTAATGTACAAATGGGGAAATTACCATTGTAACCTCCCTCACTTCTATAAATAGAGGGTTAGTCCATTGTAAAAGGGAACTTTCAAAAAAGAAAAGATAGGTAGAAGCTCTGTCAAAATACTAAGAGAGAGGCTTGAAGGAAATCTTATGTACTGTAACTCTACCCATCTAAATAGTGAGAACCACTGCCTAAAGGCAAATATAACTAACGTGGATGTAAGGGCCAAACTAGCTTTAGCCGAACCATGATAAAAACACTCTTGGTGTTTATTGTTCTTCTTCTTCATTCTTTTTCCTATCTATTTACACACTTGTAGCTCACATTTCAAGTGTTGACTAAGATTTAGGTCCACAAAACTAGTTTTTACCGTCAATAGGTTCCTATGCTAACAACAATAACTTTTGCTCCAATGCATAGGTCCACTTCACCTTTCTATAGGTTTCTATTATTTCATAGTCTCTACACATTATTAGAAATGTGTAAGCCACAACTTGTATCTAATATCCAAGATCAACAAATCAATAAGACTAGTTTATCTCAATCACAAGGATACCTAAAGTAAAAGATTTTCTAAGCTTCTTCTATTTCACAGTCTCAAGATAAGCTTTATAATTTTGCTTCCAATGGCCTTCTACTCCACAATGTAGAAGATACCTTTATGAGCGCTCTCTTCTTTCTTCTATACACCTCTTGCAGGTTTTTGAACTCTTGTTTTTGGGCTTATTCTTCTTTCCCATCTTGGGCTTAGAAGAAGTACTAACCATCGGTACAAGTTGTTCCTTCTTGAAAGTCATTTTGAAAGTCTTAAGCATGTTGAGTAACTCTATAAGAGAGATCTCCATCTTATTCATGAAGAAATTCATGACAAACTACCCATATGACTTAACAAAAGAATGTAGTATGATGTTCACTGCATGATCATTATCAATCACACATCAAGTTAGGCCAATCTTTATTGGCCTAATCACAGATGATCCCTTGGCCAACTTGTAGTTGAACAATTTGTGAGATACTTGGTACCTCTTAATATGAGCATGCCTTTTATGTAACTCTAATAAGTGTAGAATCATCTTAGAAGAAGTCATATTTTTATGTTACTTTTGAAGCCTAAGAGACATTGAAGCCAACATCACACATGTTACTTGTTCAATGTCTTCCATGTGTTTCAAGTAAACATCAAAGCCAAACTTTCATGAACCTTTAAACAAAGGTATAGGAGGGTCCTTGCTAAGGATGTAAGCTATCTTTTCCTACTAAGGAAAATCTTCAAGTTTCATAATCAGTCTATGTAATTTGGCCCAGTTAGCTTATTATCAATTAGCATGTTTCTTAAGGAAATGCTATTCATCCTTTAACAACATTCAGTAAGAATAGAGCGAATTAATTAGTTCAAGGCTTAACTATTAAAGGTCTTATGTATGGCATGCATACATTTAACTAGTCTATGTCATGCACACATCAACATTTTTATCACAATATAAATCACATGCAAGCATAACACATATGGGAAAATTATGGACCAATTCAAAATTATTTCTATTGAGCCATAAAAGGGAAAAGTCACCATAATGTGAGCCTCTTGTCTTTATAAGTTATGCACCATTATGCATCAGGAACCTTCTTTAATAACTTCTAAAGAAAAATAAAATTTCCTAATTCTACCTATATAACTAATTACATCATATAGAAGAAACCTTGAGTTACATTAAAGGGGAGTGAGATGAGAAGAGGATTTTACATTTAGGAGTTTAGAGAATGGCAAGACACATAGGCCCTATTTAATAAAATACCTAATAATAGAATATACATTATATTCATAAAAACCTTTGGTCTATAATCATCCCTCCATGCATTCAAATATGTATGAAACATATAAGACAAGAAAGCATACAGCGTTAACTATTTGATTCAAATTATGGTCATATAAGTCTCAAGTTATTTTATTAATATTTAATTTAAATAAGTTGACTAATTTGACTTCATCATTAAAACATTACAATCAATCTATTTTGAAAAAGGATAATCTCTAAAATTATTTCCAATCAATTTGTAATCATATTTAAATTAGATTCAAAGTTAAGCAAAGTTTCCATAATCACATAAGCACAATTTAGGCAAGTTTTCTCGAAATTGGTTTTGATTGCAATTAAGTTCCTAAATAGTATTTGTGCAATTAAATCATGGGGTTGATTGATTATCATCACAATTAACTGACAAGTTGATTAGTTATTATAACAACCAATCAAGGTGGCTAAGAACCATTATGTGTGTTGGCCAGCTAACCAGCACAAACGTGGTTGGTAAGTTAGGCCAACAACCATGTTTAGTTGAATAGCTGGTTAGCCAACATGTTGCTCAATGAACCAGCCAATTGGTTCCTTTCCTATGCATTTTTCATTCCAAAGTGTAGATCCAATTGTATCAGTTTATGACAAAAATTTATAGAAGAATTTTACACTTCGAATGAAAAACTTTGATCGTATGAAACCAAATTACAACATGCATATAATCTCAATTATCACCATAACTATCAAATATTTAATCATGAATTAATAAAAAAACAATATAGGCTCCAATATCAATTTTTAAGAAAATTTTGGATCTAGGCATCAAGTGTGTTGATCAAAAGCATCAAATATGCATAGCGAAATTTTAAATTTTTCTTACTTGAATCATGTTGTTTACAAATTAATTCATAAGCAAGGAATAATGCAAAGTAACAATTTAAATTATACCTTCTTAAGAGTTATTCTCAGAATCCTTGATCTCCAAATCTAAATTTGATCTCTAAGCAACTCCATGAACTCTCCAACAAGCCCCATGATCAAGTCTTTTAGATTGTCTTCAAGAAAATCCTTTGCATTTGATCTCCAATGCCAATAGTGATCCATATAAACCAATTTGATTCAAAGCCTCCACCGTGTTCATGTAATAGGTAGAGTAGAAAACTTAACCACTCAGCTTAAAAGGTGCTAGCTCTTTAAGAAATCACAAATTCAGTAGGGCAGGTTTCATGTTTGAATGCAAAGAGGATATGAGATGTGAGACCACACAAAGAGAGTTAGCACATAACATATGTGCTAGGCTTGTTATTTATGTGTCAAAGGTTGGCATCTCACTCATTTAAAAAGAAGAGATTGGAGCACAGAAGTAGGGAGCAAGGAGGAGTAGTGCATAAGCTAGGGTTTTCCCTTGCTTGTATCATCCATTTATTAAGTGGATAAGTTGCATGGCTAGTGCAACTCCTTTATACAATGATTCCACACTCATTAACCTCATACAACCTTGTTTGTGTTCAATAGGCCTAAACAATTTTCTATGGGCCCAAACTCATAAACTCTCTTTTATGATCATTATCTAATTGTTTTAATTTATCAAAACAATTTTCCAAGTAAGGAACCATTCCTCTACTTATGATCTCCTCTAGGGTTAATATGAATGTTCTACAATATTCAAATATTAACAATGGAAATTTACAACTATTTAATAATTATAATCTCCATTAAAATTATTAAATCATTGCCTAATTAACATTTTAATCACATTAGAACATTTAATTAATCATTTCAAATTTTTAAGATGTTCATTTAATTCAACTCTTAGATTCAAAACATTTTGTATTTTAACTTTTCCTTTAACCTTGGGTTAAAGAGATTCTATTTATGTGTGACCCTTTAGGTTTCCATGTATGTTGGTAATGAATTTATTTACAAGCCTTTATAAGCTCAATTAAATTAAAATTATTTTTAATTCAAACAAATTCATAGATCATGATTGGCTTCTAGCAAAGTATCATCACCACCCAAATGCTTCAAATAAATTTATGGAAATCAAAACCTTTTGTGATAAGGTGTTAATGTGTAATTTAATCCCTTCATGATATGATCCTCCAAAATTTAGCAACCAAATTGAAAGGAAAAAGAAATATATTCATGCCACACTTCAAAAAAGATGAGAAGGGGAGTGACAAGTGATGGACTTGATGCCACAAAGAGGAAAACTTTGTGATAAGTCACTAGTTCATGAAAAACCCTTAAAAAGAAACTCTTAAGGAGATAAACACTCTTCAATTTCACAAAATGAGTAATCTAAATTCTAAGAAAAATAAGCATTCCCTAATTGTTGAAGGTGGATTTTGGTTCAATCTGAATCCGCCTATCAGAGGGGGTTCTATAAGGACCCGAGACATTCTTTGGTCATCAAGGTGATGAAAGAGTGTTGAATGGCAAGAGGAAGAGGGGAAGAGGAGGAGAAATACACACGGTTTAACGTGGTTCAGCCAAATCTGGGCAACACCGAACCCTACGTCCATGAAGATATTTTTTTATTGTATTAAAGAAGTGTTTACAGAGCTTTTGTTATAGTCTCTGGCAGAATTTTTGCTAGTTTTCTCTTATCTCTGCTTCTTATCCTTTACAATGACTCTAGCCCCCCATTTATAGAAGCATGGAAGGGTACAAATGGGACTAAATTAACTGCACATCTGTTACATGGAGGAAATTAAATGTACATGATTGCCTAGGGTACTAGGGACTGGCTTCTGCAGGCTGCCTTCTACAAGTAGGACCCCTTGGCTGTATTTGCAGAATGGTGGTGCAAGTTGTTTGTTAGTTTTATGTTTGACTTCAATGAACTTCTGGCTAAACAAGGCTGTATTACTGTCGACTTGAGCTTACATATTGAAAGCATCACTACTTCATGACTTCGAGCTCATTTGGTTAGTGAGCTCGAGTCTCCGCAAGCTGAAGGCCTCTAGACAGCGATCTCATGAACTTGTTGCTTGGTCAGATTTAACTTTCCCTGGGCTTTTGCCAGCCCATTGCATAGTACCAGTTTTTGCTAATAACATTAGCCCCCTAACTCTTAGTTCACTTTATGAGCTAGGAGTTAGACTTCTGCTGGCAAAAGCGTGTGTGGCGACGACATATCATAAATTCGGCCTTCATCTTGCGCACTTGCTCTCCTTTGTGAGGTGTTTGTTAGTGAACAGGAGCTCTATGAGACTCAGAGGACTTCACAGATAAGCTTCTATGGCTGGGCCCTTATCTAGCCCATTCTAATTTCAAGTTTGAAAGATGTTTCTAGTGTCGGTCATGGGCGATTATGCAGTCAAAGCCTTTCAAATCACCTTACAATTTCAATTTTCCAGGTATATGTGTCATGTGGTTATTAGTGCACCGGCCTCATTTTCTTCCAAGCTATTTAATAAGAGTAATTGGAGGTTCCTTTTCAGATCCTTTGGCTCCTTCAGGCTGAGCCTATTTAAAGATCAAGGGATTCTCCTCTTCTCTCGGAGTGTTCAAATGGCAGTTTCAAATAAACCCCCTGATATCCCAATATTTTGCCTTTCGAGTGAGGTGTGTATGGTTTGTTGCATAAAAAGCTTTGAAGTCCACACTTTTCCTGTAATGTGGAGGGATCTCATACGGATCCCAGATTATGTCCTCACATTTGTGAGGTTTCTCTTTTTCTGCTGCTCTGGTAGCCTTTCTCAGATTTTCCCACCTCCAGGAATCAAGGTTGAAGGAAGAAAACTAAGGGCTTAGGAAGGTTGGCGAGCTTCCAATCAGCTGAGGTCTTTCCTTTAGTGGCTTGCCTTCTGATTGGGAGCTTTCCTCTTACACGCCAATCCTTCTTCCAGAAGAACCAACTATAGCTTTTCCTAAGTGGCTTTTCCTAACTTGAATTTTGACTTTTTATGATGTATATGTACCTCACTAAGGCTTTTTGTTAAATAAAATCTTCCTTTTCCTTTTAATATTCAACTATTTTGTCCTGTAATTCTTAGACAAAAAATGTTAATTCATAAAAATAATCAAATAGCCAATTGGCAATACCTTTGATCAATCAATAAATTTGATTTAAATGTAAATAAGTAATATGTGAATAGGTCGAATGATACTAAAGTGCGCGATCATATGAGAGCTATGAATTTTAGTTCGCATGATAGCTGCAAAATTCAGTTCACATGTATACGGTGGCTAAGAAAGTTGCTCGTATGCATAATAAGGTCGTTGCGCATGCACGATGGCTAAGAAGTTGCTCATACATGTGATCTTTTAATTGAACACATGTGATGGCTAAGAAAGTTGCTTGCATGTATAATAAGATTGTAACGCATGGTGGCTAAGAAAGTTGCTTATATGTGCAATAAGGTCACTGCACATGCACAGTGGCTAAGAAAGTTGCTTGTACGCGCAAGCTTTTATTTGGCACACATGTGCACGGTGGCTAAGAAAGTTACTCATACGTATGGTCAGATTGCAACACACGGTGGCTAAGAAAGTTGCTTATTCATGTAGTAAGGTCACTGTGTGTGCACGATGGCTAAGAAAGTTACTCATACATGCGAGCTTTTAATTGGCACACATGTGCACGGTGGCTAAGAAAGTTGCTCTCATGCACGAGTTTTTAGATCGCATGAAAGTTGCGAAGATTGATCGCATGAAAGCTGCAAAATTTGATCACATGAAAGCTGCAAGATTTAATCACTAATCACAAAGCTCACTCATAATTTGAGGCTTAGTTTGTAGAGTATGCATTTCTCAGAATCTCAAGATCGAGTCAAACACATTCTAGAATTTTTCAAAAAAACCTATATGAATCAAACTACAAAAGATTTGGGATGCTTCTGCCTATTAGATTACAAGCTCAGTATATGATTTTTACTATAGCTGGATGCTCTTCTTCAGGATCTTGTTGAGGTCGAGGAGGCTGCTATGCCACAGGTCACAACACGTACTCTCTTAAATGTCCTCTCTTAATTAGATCCTCAATGGCATCTTTGAGAGCTCAGCAATCCGAAGCATTGTGTCCCACTTTATTATGATATGCACAAAATTTGTTCGTGCTTTTGCCAGCACGAGGTACTCGTAAGGGGGTAGGAGTCTTGAAGTCTTTTTTATTCCTTTCTACTGCATAATTTCTATCAAGAGTATCTGATAAGACATTGTAATGCTTGTGATGAGCTAATTGCTGAGGTCGCTCGGCCTTGGCCTTCTTTGTGAGCTGGGAGTTGGGGACACTTTTCACGTCCTCACTACTACTCTTCCTCTTACTTTGACCTGGGTTGTTTGGTTCAGATTTCCTCGCACCAAACATCTCCTCCCACCTAATTTGCTTGGTGGCTTGATCATAGAATTCTCCCAAGTCTACTACTGGGGATTTGTATATACTTTTATATAGCTTGCCATCTTTACAAAGCTTAACAGCAATTGTTGTCAAAATGTTCTCTTCGAACGGGCTTTCCACATTATCGATCTCACATCTGAATCGAGCAATGTAATCCTTTAAAGATTCATGCCTGTGCTGGAAGATTGTGGCGAGGTGGCAAGGGGTGCGAGCTACCTCTTCAGTGCCCAGTAATGGCCAAGAAATTTCTGATGACATTCTTCCCAGCTATTGATATTGTGTGTTGGGAAGTTCCTGAACCAGGCTCGGGGGCATCTCCTAGGGCGATGGGAAATACATGGCACTTGATCAAGGGATTACCAGTCTGAAGATCCATTTGATGGTTGAACATGTCCAAGTGATTATATGGATCATTGTTTTCATCATAAAGTAGGAAGGTAGGAATTTTGAACTTCTAAGGGAGAGGCTTCATTTCGATCTTCTTGGAGAAAGGAGCCCGTTCCTTGGCATACTCCTAGTTGCATCGAGCTCGGGGGTACGCCTCTACTTGTTTCACCCTTTGGCATAATTCTTCCACCATCAATGGTAATCCTTCAGACTTCTAATTGAAGTCTTGGTGGCTTCTCGTACCCTCCTTGTCGTGGAGGGAATGGTCTGAGATGTGCTTGTGACTGGCTCTGTTTGAGGCTCCAGCTCACTATTGCTAGGGGATGATTTCAGGTATGATGACTTCAATTTGTCTTTGCACATTTTGGGCCTGTACCTGTGCCAGCATTTGGAATGCTTTGACCATCCTCTTCATTGAACCTTCAAATGCTTACCGGCACTGGCGCCATGCCTTGGCTTCATCGATCTGATTGATGGTGATGCTAGTTTGATAGTGAACCAGGGAGGCCAGACCGTTGGTAGTTCTGGCGATAGAGAAGCTTACAATGTGACCTTCTAGTCAGCTGGCAACAACATCTGATCTCCTGGCAACCTTTCCTCTTGCCATTTCAACCTGAATAGAATCAATCAAAGAGAGGACTAGAGAACAAAAGGGTCCCATCGGGCATGCCAAAATGTTAGTGGTGGATTTTGGTTCAATTCAAATATAGTGAACAGAGGGGGCTTTGTGAGGACCTAAGCTATTCTCCGATCGTTAAGGTGATGAAAGAGAGTTAAATGGTAGGAGGAAGAAGGGAAGAAGAGGAGAAATACAAAAGGTTTAACATGGTTCGGCCAAATCCAGGCAGCACCAAACTTTACGTCCATGGAGATATTTTTATGTGTTGAAGAAGTGTTTATAGAGCTTTTGTTATGGTCTTTGGCAGAGTTTCTGCTAGTTTTCTCTTATATCCTCTTCCTCTCCTTTACAATGACTCTAGCCCCTATTTATAGGAGCATGGAAGGTTACAAATGGGACTAAATTAACTACACATTTGTTACATTAAATGTACATGACTACCTAGGGTACTAGGGACTGGCTTCTACAGGCTGCCTTCTGCAAGTGGGACCCGTTGGCTATATTTGCATAATGGTGACGCAAGTTATTTGTTAGCTTTATGCTTGACTTTAGCGAGCTTTTAGCTAAACAAGGCTATGTTGCTATGAGCTTGAGCCTACACATCAAAGGTGTCATTGGTTCTTAACTTCGAGCTCATTTGGTCAACAAGCTCAGGTCTCTGTGAGCTAAAGGACTCTAGACAGCGATCTAGCGAACTCATCACTTGGTCAGATTTAATTTTTGTTGGGTTTTTGCCAGCCCATCGCACAGTACCAGTTTCTACTGATAACACTAATAATTATCACTAAACCATAATGGGCTGAACTAATAAGGCAATAAGTCCAACAAAAATACTAAACAAGTCAGCCAAAATAAAAAGCCTAAGCTATTACAAAAAGTCCAAGCACAAAATTAGTCCTCTATAAAGTAGAAACGCTGGTTTCATTTCAACCTCTATGTTGGCCATTAGAACTACATAATTTTACTAAGTTTGTAGCTTGAAATCATTAGGCTATACTTTAGGGACCTCTAGGCTTTGGTTTGACCTCATTTGACCCCTTGAAGCTTCAGTTATGACCTAATCATTGTGACAAGGTCAATCTAGATGAAAAACACTAAGGCAAATTCATAGCACATTTCGAGAGTCCTAATTGCAAAATTGGGCTTTGGTCTCAACGTGAAAGTTGTAGATATTTCTCTTAGCTTTCCAACCACATAAAGATCAACATGATCTAACGTCTAGAGCTGAAGTTATAGCCTAAAACCTAAATAGTATTAAAAATCCAGCATTAAGAAATTAATTCAATCAAGCTCTAAATCATGATCAAATCACAAAATAAGGCCAATTCACTAAATTAAACTCGATTAGCATTCTAAGAGGTAGAATATGAAAGGAAATAAATATAGAAATATTTTTTTGCTCTTGAACATGCAATCATAGATGTATGTTTAACTATGTGCTATCTCACAATCTTTCATCGATAAGTGATTATAAATAAAACTTCTTTTATGTATCATCAACATATAGGTGTATGATTTTGATCATAGTATAAGTGCTAGAACATCTTTTGAATATCTTTCCTTGTTGCCAAGGAGGATCAATTCTCTCTTGATCAATCACTATCTTCATGTACTTTGTGGTGCACCCAAAATTATATGCATACACTCTTTAAGAGTGCAAGCCTAAAATAAATCCAAAATACACGACTCTATATATAAGATTTGGTGTTAATCTTAAGCTTAAGGATCACTTACACCACCTTTCACATGAGAAGTTCATTAACACATGATGACATTCCATATGGTTTCTCATGGTAGGTCAATCTAGTCATATGTTCCATAATATATACCCATATGTTTGTCCAAATATTAGCATATCAAATAGTGTATGAGATCACTGCATTCTTATAGAAGAATGTGACATAGTATATGCTAGTTTACTCATAAATAATACATATCATATTTTCTCAATTATTAATAATCAGGGATATTTAGAAATATAATTATATGTATAAAACATCTCAAAATTACAATCCCTATTGTAATTTATTTATATATAATTATATTTTAAGAACTTTATCCAATATAGTATACATATATCAAAACATATATATATTTAAAACTAAAATGATAAAGTGGCTAAAACATTTATACTAAGATATGTAGTATCCATGCCATTACAACTAATAGTCTCTAGGGCATCTATACTAACACAAAATACCCTCATGAAAAGTTCAAGAGTAAATAGCACAAGCTAGGATCTATGAGTGGATAGCATAAGCAAAGGCTAACCCTAGCTTGTGTGCCATTCATGGAACTTCCTCACTCTTGCTTATGCTTTAAACTCTTTCATTTAAAAAAGAGAGAAGCCAAACTGAAATCAAGAGAGAATAAGTCAACCCTAGCACATGTGTTGTGTGGTAACTCTCTTTATGATCTCACTTCCTACCTCTTTGCATTCAAACACCAACCTTGCCCTTATGAATTATGATTCCCTAGAGAGCTAGCACCTCTTGGGCTTAATGGTTGATTTTCCTATTCTACAAGTTATGTAAACTTGGTAAAAGCTTTAGATCAAATTGGTTTGTGTGGATTACCGATGGTGTTGGAGATTAAATTTAAAGGAGTTTCTCAAGGAAAATCTGATCATGGGGCTAGTTGGAGAGTTGGTAGAATTGCTTGAAGTTCAAATTGAGATTTGATTGAGGATTTCAAGAACTACTCTCGAAAAGTTATACTTTAAACTACTAATTTTAAGCATTACCTTATTTATGTTTTAATTAGTAATAACATGATCTGGGATTGGGAAAATAGTAAAAATTTCCAACGTGCATACTTGATGTATATGATCAGCCAATTTGATATAGTTAGATCTAATTTTCCCAATAGTGGTATTAGAGCCCTACTAATTTTTCATTAATTCATTATTAAGAATTTGATTGTTATGATAATAATAGAGATTATATACATGATATAATTTGGTTCCATATGATCAAAGTTTCAAAGTGTAGAATTTTTCTATAGTGTAAAATTTTTATGCAAAAAAATTTTCAAACCAATACTGATTGGATTTGCATTTCAAATGAAAAATACATCAGATAGGCACTGGCTTGTTGCTGTGGCAACTTGGTGGCTCTCCATGGTAGTAAAAAAAAGGTTGGACCAGCCGCTGGTCATGGAGGATAGCAAGCCAACTAAAACTTGCTAGTTAGACCATAAAAGTAGCAAAAGGTTGGAGCATATCTTGGGTAAAGGTTCTAGAATATGGCAACTAAGGGAGTGTTTTTAATGAATCAACTACAAGGAGGGGCATAGCAAAGTGTAAGGGATTATCGAATCCAACACAAGTAAACTTGGAATTAAGGGATCATTCTTGTGTCTTGCATATTCTTGTGTCTTACATTTGTGTTATGAAACATTAGTTTTGGGACATCTCTAATAGTAAAGTCCTAAACACCAAGCACATGTGCAAGCTATAGAGATAGCAAAAATGAGAGTTATAGAGGTAGAGCATGTATGCTATAGAGGTAGCAAGCACTCAAGTTATGAAGGTAGTAGAACTTCAAGCTTGCAAAGGAAGCAAATTTTCGATGGAGTGAGCTTAAGGAGGCAAGCTAAGAGGAAGTTGAAGGAGGAACTAATGAGCAGTAGACTGAAGACTATCCTAATGCTAGGTCATGTTGAGGGCACCATCTCTTTAAAAGTCCTTAAGTGGTATTAGCATAAAAAGATAAGTTGGGAGCAGTTGAAGGAAAAGCTCGATGGAACAAGTTGAAAACCTCATAAAGAGTTTGAGGAAGTACCTCAGGTGGAGCAAGCTAAAGACCATCATGGCACTAGGTTAGATTAAGATGTCAATAAGGGCATTGACTTTCATTAAGTGGAGTAGAATGTCACAAGTCCACCTTAGGAATGATTTAAGGGCAAAAGGTGCTCAATTTGATATGAAACTTTATAAAAAAAAAAAAAATTCAAGCATTTTATGGGGACCTTGTGGCTCAAATTTGGGAGTGATATGACTTGTATACTATTTTTCTTATTTTTCCCTATTTAGTAGATATTTTGGTAATTTTGGCATAGTTTGCTTATCTAGTGCAAGTAGAAAAGCATATAGCCACAATCCTTGCATTTTTAGCTTTATGTCTATATTAGATGGTGCAAAATCTTCAATTGGAGCTATGAAAAAAAAACCTTATGTCAACTTGAAAATACTATGTCCATTCAAGTCATTTGGCCTTAGCTCAAAATGCTCTTTAAAATGAGTGTCAGCAGCTTACCAGGGGCTTATTGGAGCCTTTTCCAATTCTTGTTTAGGACTTATTGGCACTAGTCCAAGGATTTTAGGAGTGTGTTGGCTTGATGCCTCCTTCTATATACTCTAAGCTATACAATGGGGCATATATCAATAAAAAATATGTCCTTCACCCTATTCAATTGTCCCATCCCATTGTATGCTAAAGCTTATTTACTTAGGGTGTTCTTAGAACTAAAAATGCTTCTAGGGATGATAGTAGTTGATTATACCTCTTAGTTCAATAGGCTATCTCATTATGCTTAGAGCATAATCCAAACACTAAGTCAAGTATAGACCATTAAGTTCAAGGTCTACTATCCACATACTTGATAGCCATCACGATGAATGACCAGACCACCATGGCAAATGTTCTAAACAAGGATACTATGTAGAGCTATAAAGTAAGGAACAAAAAGTGTTTAAGATACACCTAGGAGGGGAAAATGAATTAGGAGCAAGTCTGAGGGAAACAACCATCCTAACAAATAGGTGAAAATAGTAAGAGCCCAGCAGGAAGAACTCAAGGATAAGGTTATGGAGATTCCATGTCAATGGGACCTAAGATATAAGAAGCTCGACACAGTATGATTAAGATATCATAGACCTCTACTACCTTGCAAGTAAAGACTTTGGTCAAGAGTCATCCACCATGCTCATCATGTTGAAGATTTCACCAAAGAGGCTGTATATAGGACTTTAGGGCATGTTTCAAATGTAGACATATAAGCCATAAGGCAATCATGTGTTCAACAGCAAATATAGAGGGGACCACTTAACAAATTGTTATGCCCACCCCATCAGTCAATTTGACATGGCCTCCAATAGATTATAGTGGGAGAAGACGACGATCAAGAGGTAATGTCACAAGAATGAGGGGTTGCTAGCTAGGCATTATGCTCAAGCATCCAATGTTATAGTTGTAAGTACAATATCTGTTAGCTCTCACCCTATTATGTTATTATTTGACAATGTTGCTACTCATTCCTTTGTATCCAAATTGTTTCTTATGCATCCAAATGTGACCCTTGTACCTTTCAGTGATAATTTGTATATGGCTACTCCAATGAGGGATTGCCTACAAGCAACTAGGGTAGCAAAGGATTATAAGGTAGAATCTTGAGAAAGACCATGAGGGTAGATTTGGTAACCTTACCAAAGATGGATTTTTATGTGATTCTAAAAATGGATTGGCTAGCGACACTATGCTTTTTTGGAATGTCATGAGAAGACAATTTAGTTCTCCTTCACAGAAGAACCTTCCTTTACTTTCTATTAGGATCATGGTGATGTCAAGGTTAATTTGATTTCAACTATAGAGGTAAGAAGAATAGTAAGGAAAGGATGTCAAGCATTTTTTGCTATGGTAAAGGATGTGGAAAAGCCTGCATCAAAAATAAAATCAGTTCTTGTAGTGTCAGAATACCCAGATGTGTTTCTAGATGAACTACCAAGTTTACCACTAAGCAGGAAACTCATTTTCAAAATCGATCTAGTACCTAATACCCAGCCTATCTCAATATCACCATACAAGATAACACCAGCAAAGTTAAAGGAATTGAAGTTGACATCACAAGATCTCTTGGATTAAGGATATATTCAACTAAGAAACTCACCATGGTATGCTCCAATCTTGTTCATTAAGAAGAAGGATGGAGCAATATGATTTTGTATAAATTCTTAATAGCTAAATAGAGTGACAGTCAAAAGTAAGTTTTCATTGCCCAGGATTGATGACCTCTTCAATCAACTCCAAGGTGCTCAGTGTTTCTCCAAGGTAGATCCTGCCTTAGGATAAAACGAATTGAAAATCCAAGAAATAGATGAGCCCAAGACAACCTTCAAGATTTGTTATAGACATTACGAGTTCCTAGTCATGTGTTTCAGGCTAACTTATTCACTAGTTGCATTCATGGGCTTAATGAACTAAGTCTTCAAGTCATTCCTTGATTGAATATTCTCATCTACTCAAAGAGAAAAGAGAAGCATGCCTAATATCTAAGAATAGTTCTCCAAACATTAAGGGAATATAAGCTATATGCTATCAAAGTGTGACTTCTAGATCTAAAGTGTTGCATTTATGAATCTCAAAGGATAGCATTAGTGTGGACCTTAAAAGGTTAAGGAGATGTAGAATTGGCTTAGTGCAACTACGGTTGCGGGGATTAGAAGTTTCTTAGGTTTGGTAGGGTATTATAGGTGTTTTATATAGGATTTCTCTAGCTTGGTGATAACAAAATATTTCACTCATTTAATTGTCCTCTCACTAAGATTTTAAGGTTCAAAAATGACTTACTTCAGCTGTGTTAGCATATATTTATAGTGTGGTGTCAATTAGCATCATTAGAAGAAATTATGTAGAATTTGGCCATTTTGAGTAGTTTCTGTATTCTGGTCATGACTCAAGCTACACTTTTTGAATTAATGTGATTCTTATCTTGCAAAAAAGCTAAGACATAGCTCTACAAATTTCATGAAGACCTCCAAGGCTGAATCTCATAATTGGCTATCTGAATTTGGAGCTCAAATCACAACCAGAATGCTATCTCAGACCTGTCTCTGGTAGCCCGACCGTGGTGCACTCATCAAACAATAACTAGAGTTATAGAGGTCCAATTAAGGTCAAACTAAGCCCAATTGGAAGCTGAGATATAAGGCCACATTTCTTATGAAGACTTCCAAAGCTGAATAGATCATTATGTTAGTGAAAAATAAGCTATAACATAGAGGCAAAATTGCTACAAGTTGGGCCTCTGCATAGTTCAACTTTTAGGCCCCAATTGGCCTAAAACTTGAACCCTTTGAACATTCCCTGAGGTAGGCCCATGCTCAATCAGATCCAAGTCAGAGAAGAAGAGTGCAATTGGAGTTTCAAGCAAAAGGACAGGCAGTAGCAAAGTGGTAGCAAGCAACTAGTCTGCACCAACTTCCTACCTGCTCCACTAACCAGCAGACCGTTTCTCTTTCTTGGGCAATATTTGTAAAAAGAGTGGAGGGGTAAAACATATATTGTATGGTAGAGTAGTGTAGCACATTTTTCCTTTTTTTCTCTACATTTTCATTTTCCTTCCTTCCATAGAAGCCTGAGTTTGTAATCAATCCAAGGGTTGACAAGCTTGAAGATTAATGCTGAGATTCTGGTTTCAACTTGCATTCATTTGTTTGTCATTTCTTCTCCTTTCCTCTCTATTTTTACTATGATATCTGAATTGAATGGTTTCATTTAGTTTAGATGTTAATATGATTGTTGCTTAATGATCAATTATAGGAAGAGGATAGGAAAACTAAGCAATTTATCAAGCT